>JACFYI010003826.1:140854-172517 GCA_014898755.1 Handroanthus guayacan
TAAAGGTACATAAAGCAATTAATATGGAGCAGAAAAGTATTTGAACTAAAAGTAGACGCAACTCCAACAATTTATTCCACATATGATACAAACCCTTTTGTCCTGACCATCAGTTTCATGGGATTTTGAAAGTTAATGGAATTTCATTTTCAAAATGAAGAATAATCAAACTATTCATGCATGTATTCATTATGGGATATCAAGAATCAATGCATTCTTTGACTCTAAACCAAAGCAAAAGAATGCAATTTTAACACCACTACAAGTACTACAAAACAATTGGATTTTAGCAATCAAAAATTAGCAGTTGTAGTGGAAGTAGTAGTCTATGACACAAAATGAATAAGATGAAACTTATTTGATGTTGTTGATATCAAGGTAAAATCATTCCCACAAGTATTTGTTATGGTGAAATCACGTATCATTGTTGTGGTGAAATTATAGCAAATGATTTTTCACTACTGTTTTTTCCTATTAACATCTACTTCACATAGTCATGGTGGATCTTTCACAAATCCAACTAAAGCTACGTATCATTGTTGTGATAAAAGTGCAACCAATGACTTTCTACCATTCTTATTTTCTATTAACATCAGCTTCGATCGTGGAAATTTCATAGAACTTGGCATAACGAGCTTACCCATCAAGAAAAACAAAGAAATTAGCCAAAATCTTGCTCACCTGGTGGTTATTGTGAAAATGTTTGTGAGAAAAATCTCAACTTTCCAGCTTGTTCTCTCCTCCAATGTGTGTGTGTGTATACACATGTAAATATGCACATACATATATATATATATATAGATGTAATAAGAAGTGCATTGTAGGGGCCATTAAGGGAAAGATTTCCATGGGTCTCAACAAACTTTGTGGGCTCTACATTTTGTGTAAGAATTAGCCAGGTGGAAATCCAAAGATTTTGCTAGCGTTTGCAACTCAAATCAGAACAAAAATATTTTGATATTTTTTTATGCTTATTTTGACGAGGACAAGTAAATGGTAGATGGGACTCAAGAAAGAAAAGAATTTTGAGGGCATTGGAGCATATAATTCCTGTCATGCATGACATAGAATGAATTAAGGTGGGATAATTTTCAAGGTAGCCAAAGTTGGGGACTTAAGAATTGGAGATGATCTTGTGGGGTTATTTCCTTGGTTGATGACGACGTATTTGTAAAAAAATATCATTCAAAATAAACCTTGGGATAGGTACTTGTAGTGTATCTTCCATAGGAAAAATTAAACAAAAGCAAAATTCGTCGTAAGGTCTCGTAACGAGCTTAATTTTGTCTTGAAAAATCAATTACTAAGGTAGTATTTTACTATCGTTGATTCAAATGTGGGATGGATGTTTATTACACTCTCGTCGACTCAACCCATGAGAACTCAGCCCTCGTGAGATATGGTTTTCCCCTTATGCCCGCCGTAACTCCTGCATTCACACACGGCTTCAATAGGATCTGATTTGACTATTAGATCTCCACTTCAAGTCAAACTAAATTATTATAGTTGAGGAATTAGTCCAAATCCTTAGGTCAGAAAGAATAATGATTCTTGGGAGAATTTTCAAGGTTTAAGGTTGTAGAATTATAACAAGTGTACCTCCACTACTAATGGATGGGGTATTTATAGTGGTTTTCCTGACATCTTTGCTACCATCTTGTAGTTCGCGCCTCAGCCCATCCTTCCACGTGTCTACGATGAACAGTCCATATCTTCAGGGGCATCTAGGTACACTAACCCGAACCATCATGCTTGATAGGGTTATGGGCTCCCTCGATTTTTACTTGCTAGGCCTTAGTCTGGGCCTCATATGCCTTTTATTTCCCTTGGGCTAATCCAATCATATATATCTTTCCCCAGTCAGGATCCAATTCTAATATTGCCCTGTGAGATACTGACTCACCCCTAGAAAAATATCAATTATTAACAAAGAGGGATATTTCACTATATAACTTAACCTCAGAGTAACTCTAACCGTGTGGAATGAGCATTTGTTGCACATTGCCGCTATGGGAAGATGTAAGGATTAAAAAATAAAATAAAATAAGGCCTACTATATTTTGTTTTATTGAGTTTCATGAGTTAAAACAGAACGGGAGAAAAGAAAAATATCATCCATCGTAGGCCTCTATTTCTCCAATTTATCCATTTTGTACCCCTCATCAATGATGAAAATAACGAGCTTGTGTCTCAAATATCCATTAATGAAAATATCATCAATGTTAAACAATGAGCTCGTATCTCAAATATCCATTAATGAAAATATTACACAATCATCATACTTATTAAGTATTTTCATTAAGTGCACAAACAAAGCTAATTAGGCTTGAGCACAGCTCAAGTCGTATCCAAAGTTTACTCAAATTAGTGACTGAAAGAAATTTCTACCTCAAATCAACTGAAGGTATATACTTGGAATGATGACTAGAAGAATTCGATGGTTGTATTTGTTCATGTCAAATTACCATTTTGAAACGTTGTCCATAGAAGGAAAATGAAGTGCAAAGGACTAGCCATTGGAAGAAAAGGTTTGTGTATCAATCGTGAAGAACCAAAAGTCTTTTGGAAACAACAACCTTAATAATTTCTAAACATTAATCGTGCAGAGCATATTTGATGCGTATGAATAAAATAATTAATATGTATTTTATATATATTAAAGTACAATACTTACTTGATTTGTGTGTATTTATAATTATAATATGACTAATATATTTAATATAAATGTATACACACTTTAATATAAAGTAATTAGTGGGTACTTTCATTAAACTATGGATTATTATTACAGCGAAATAATATTAAGGAATATTTTAGGAACAATACTTGAAAACACACTCTCACTAAAAGTGTGGTGCCTTATAAATAATATGGAAGTTGCCTAAGTTTCAGCATAAGTGGCATTGAGGGCGTTCATCTTAAATCTGTTGCATAGCAATTTGAAATATAACTGTGTAATTACCAAGACATATATAACGTTTTGATTGATTTAATTGGGATAATTATCTCAACACTCCAATAAGTTGATTGATTATAGAGGAATTAAAATGACACCCCTTTCACATTATAATTAAAGTCTTAGACCCACTAAATGTAATTAATTGACTCAAATATTACAATTAGACCGATATTAATTTAACAACAGGAATAATTATTGTAATTTTTTCAAATTATATGAAGTGTTTCTATACTCAAATCACTGGGTTGGGGGTGCTGAGGTGATTATGCTTAAAAATTTTTTTACGAACAACTATAACTTTTGACACACACACACATATAAATATATATATATATATGAAGTGGTCGATTCATAAATTAATTAATTTTGCTGAGGTATAAATCATTCTACCTGTGAAGCACCTGAAATGTGGAAACAAGAATTGATCATTAATATTTATATATCATTAAAAAAGAATGAAAAGAAAGAAAAGAACAAGGTAGACCATTCAAGAATCTTAAGATGACATTAGGAATTTAATTATTTAAATTTGATTAAATTTGTGGACCGACCTTTCATTATATGGCTAAAAATTGAGACATTCTTCCTTTTTTCCTTTTTTTTTTTTTTTTTTGGTTATTAAATCTTTACATGGTTTGATTTTTTTATTATATAGCGTTTGACTTGAATAAATAATCATGAATTCAAGAAATATGGTTGAAATTCCTTCAGTATTAGGTACGGATAAAATTTCATAGGGACATAATTAAACTAATCACTATCAAGATCACCATCAATTATTCATTTTTTATTTTAATTTAATTTATTTGCTTTGTTTTATTTTATTTTTTGTTTCACATTGTTGATGCCTCCTGCCACCTATTTCTCTAGCATTGCCAAAAAATGAGTTGTTTCAAATTGGACATATTTAAAGAAACCCTTGTGGCCCATTATTAAAAATAAATAAATTAAAATAGGAAAAAAATAAATAAATAAGAGATACCCTTGTGACCAATTATGTGCTTTGAGAATATAGTCTTATTAGTTGAAGATTCTGCTTGTACCTACCCATATTTTTTTGTGACAAAAAGTTCCAAACTATGATGTTTTTGGGGGTTTTGGAAAGATCCTAGTCAACAAACAAAAAACGACATTCGTGTGATGGTTACCACACAAGAGTTAGCCCCCTTTTGTGGAATTTATGAAGGAAATAGACAAATAATATCACTTTTGGTACAAGAATTTGTTAAATTCACAAAGAAAATAGAAAATAATGTTGCATTTGGTATAACAACCAGAAACTAGTCTTAATTGGTTCAAAAAAATTTGATGAGAATTTGACATTTGGTTGGTACAAGAATGTTGACTAGAAAAATCAAAGGAAATGTTGAGAAAGTTAAATTTGATTGTTTATTTGAAAGAATTTGATATTTGGTTTGGTCCTAGAAAAATCAAAGGACATGATGAGGAAGTTAAAATTATTTTTTTGCCATAAAAGATATGAGGAAAAAAACAGAATCACTTCTTTTTTTTTTTCTAAAAGACTGTTCATTAAATAAGAGCAACTTCATTACATTATTAAATCAATTGATAACTATATCACTAAATCAATTAATAATTATATCAAAAATCAATATTAAGTACCATAACTAACAAACAAATACACATGCTATTCAGGTGAAAAACAAATTCAGATTTGCAACTTCCAACTAAGGTACCCTATGAAAAAGTTCAAAGAAAATGGAGAAGTTTTACAGAACTTATATGGGTTATGCCAAAATAGCTAGATAATGAGTTACCAAATGGGCAAATAATGATGTTTTATGCTAGAACAAATCAAGAAAGCTGAGGAAAATAAAGAAACCTCTTAACATATTTTCATTATACTCAGATAGCTCGATAATAATTTAACGGGCAAAGATAACTTCATTATATATACATATATACACTAAAATAAATCGACAACGAAATTTACTTTTATCAAAAAGATAGGAAAAGTCAGAAAATACTAAGACAGAAATTAGAAGGGGAAAATGCATACAAAATAGCTGAAGTTCTCTATGACGCCTAATGGTTTTTTTTTTTCCTAACAAAACAACTGCTTTAGGTGTGCGTAATAAACAGGGTAATTGACTAGTATCTTGATAAGTTCAGAGGATTTAAAACAAGTAGAAGGAGAAGGGGTTAGGTAGAATAAAATAAACATCATATCAACTCTAAATGACGAGCGTTTATTCCAGTCAACAAGTGTCACAGGACATTACATAATCCAGATAAACGATTCCATTTCTCGTCAACAAATGAGAAAATTTAATATTTCATAGATCGCCAAAATATTTTTTTCAGTCCCCCCACAAAATGGCATCGTTACAACACAAACAAATAAAACAAAATACTAGCAAGAACAAAAAAACAAAAATATAAACACGGTCAATGGCTGTCAGCAATAGCTATGACTCAAAACGAACGTAAGTGCGATATGCAGTGAAAGGAATAATTATAGCAAAGTAGAGATCTTTACGCATAAGCAGGTCCACAAAGAACAGTACAAGTAAAAGGAACATATAGGTTATGAGTTATCAAGAAAATGGTATGTTCTTTGATCACGCTCGTGTTCGATAACCCCTATCTCATCGTATCATCGGTGATGCTAAGATTCTAAAGACGATAATCTACTTCCAAAGCTTTCTTAACGACATATTTTTCTCAGTTTCCTTCTTCATGACCTTAGAAACAGCCATCTCAAAGTCCTCCTGGGTAACATGAACTCTCCTTTCTCTCAGAGCAAACATTCCAGCTTCAGTGCAAACCGCCTGCCAAAGTCAACAATAAATTCTATGGTTCTTTTGTGCAAATGGGTATTCGGGTTTGGCTTGACATAAGATAGGGAGCAAGAATATCACATGAAAAAAGTTCTGTCCTAATGTAACCCTATTGGCTTGAAATAAGATAGGGAGAAAGAATATCACATGAAAAAAGTTCTGTCCTAATGTAACCCTACTGCTAATTCAGTGTGGAACCAAATTATGTGATCTAAGGGATAATTACCTCAACAACCTGTGATGTTTGCCATAATTACCAAAACATCCCCTAAGGTTTATATAATTACCTTTGCACGGTTACACCCTCTACTATTAGTTAAGCTGACACATAATTACAATTACACCCCTTGAGCTAACCCATAATTACAGTTACACCCCTTGTCCACAGGGTCTATTTGTAATGTTTCAGGATTTGCTAAATATGTACTTGTAATTAGTCGACCTAACAAAAGGAGTTGTAATAGTAATTATCCAAGTCTCAGGGGGTGTTTTGATAATTATGCCAAAACTCAGGGGCTGTTGAGGTAATTATCCCTTAAACTTGTACTTTTATAGTGAAGTAGGAGGTACCTTAAGGAGAGGCATGAGGTAATAATACTAAATTAAATTCTACAGAACATTAAGAACTTCCATGTCGTCCATCAATGCAGAAATGTGCCTGCCTGTAAATCCAAGCTCTCCCTAAATGATCTTTGACATACCTTAAGTTCTGCACCAGATGCACCATTCATCTTCTCAGCAATCTTCTTCAGATCAATGCCTCGCATTAAATTCATTTTCCTTGAGTGTATCTTCAAGATGTCAAACCGAGACTGACAAGGTTATAAACAATTAGCTTTTTGGAAGTCAAATGAAAGACGTTGCCATAGTCCCACCAAATTATACTGAGATGAAAGTTTTCACGATACAACACCAAGAGTTTCAAAGATTTTGGTAGCATCATACTAACAAGTAGTTTAGGGCATCAATTCAAATGCAAGGCATGGTTTGTAGAAAAGATTCATATAGTATATTGCTGAACAGGAACAGCTAACCTCTTCATTGGGATTTGGGAACTCAATTTTCCGATCAATTCTCCCAGGCCTAAGCAGAGCTTGGTCCAAAATGTCTATTCTATTGGTAGCCATAAGTACCTGCATAGACGAGTCATACACACAAGAATATCAAGTGTCCAATTTCCAAACACAGCTCTCCTAAAGCAACCAGATTCTCAAGCACAATCAAAAGGAAGCAAGAAGTTAGGAACAGAATTGATAAGAGATCAAACACACTTTTATCTTATTAGATGCTTCAAAGCCATCAAGTTGATTGAGAAGCTCCAGCATAGTTCGCTGAACTTCACTATCTCCATTTCCACTTCCAGATTCCATACGAGCAGATCCTATGCTATCAATTTCATCCATGAAGATGATGGATGGAGCATGCTCTCTGTCATAGATAATATCAGTAAATGCATGATGCAAAACACATTTTATATGAAATGTACCTAAATACAAAGAAACTAACCTGGCCATCACAAAAAGTTCTCTCACCATTCGAGAGCCTTCTCCAATGTACTTCTGAACTAATTCAGAGCCCGAAACTCGGATAAAAGTGCAGTCAGTGTGGTGAGCCACTGCCCTTGCGAGCAATGTTTTACCCGTGCCAGGAGGACCATATAGCAAGACTCCCTTTAGCAATTCAAGGATATTAAAGATTAGAAAACCATCTAAAAAATCCAAGGAATAGCTGCTATGAAAGAGCAGACATTACCTTAGGTTGAGCTATTCCTAGACTCTCAAATAATTCAGGGTGCTTGATTGGAAGTTCAATCACCTATAACACAAGACAGCAGGTAAATGAAAATAATTACAAGATTTAGAGAGTAGCATGTCTCAGATTTACCCGTGGTCTACTTAAAAGACATATGTTTGAGTACAAGATTATCGTCAAATCCAATTATATTGTCACATGTGCATATTTGACATCATAAAGTACACTTTAAATGTGAATCTACTATTTTAACTTTAATGGAATGCATATGAACACTTCAAAAATCACACATGCAAAGAGGACCAAGACCATGCTTCCTTAATAAGTTTATTCACTTATAGCATCCCACCATCCCAATAAGAATATCTGGTGTTCAATCTTTATATAATATTTCTATTTGCTATAGAAGTATGGATCTACTTTAGTAAATGATTCTACCCTTCAATTTAAATTTAAAATAATGATTGAATCAAATCAGTCTTGTCAGAACATAATTGCTTTACTTTAGAAGTTTTCTATATGGATAAAAGCCAACAATTAACAGCACACCTTGCAAGGCAATGTTTTTATTACCTTTTTAATCCAGCAACAATTTCCAACATAATACATGTATTTATGGAGTTGATTATGCATTTAAATTTTTTTTTTTTTTTGGGAAAAAAAAAAGGATGAATCTGCAGACTAATTTATTTTTTTTATTAATTTAATAAATAAGGTCAATATAGGGTGGAAAAAGTACCAACACTGATGATTCTTAATTCATAGAAAACTCAAATGGGACATCCTTCAAGGAAGAGTTTCAAGACAGCCAAAGCCGATCTTCTACAATGTATGCATACTAATCACCATTCTTCGGCCTTCAATTCCAACCTAATGAATTTTATTACCTTAAAAAGACAAGTGTTGATCATCATTACTTCACCTATTCCTCAGAAGTACCTTGAAGCTAGTAATGATACACCAGTTTAACTTCATAACCAAGAAGGGTAATAGTAATAGAAGATTGTATTTAGACTGCTTATTGAAGTTTCATTAGAAGGTTCCCATTTGACAATCTTGAAAAGGTGAGGGACAAGTAATCATAAGGAGATAATAGAACAAACGAGAATGCACGTCCAACAGAGAACATGAAGGATGCTTTAAATAACTTCTCTGCAAGGTAGAGTTGCAGGAGAAAATAAAACAGAATAAAACTATTTTTGCATCTCAATCAGGGCTTTGCAAATGAATAGAAGACATAAAAAAGCAGCGCTACAGTAGTGAATTACCCATTGCTATTAATGCAACACTACAGGAGTGAGTAACCCATTGCTATTAATGCAAAACTAGATTCTAAGCTACAAGAAAGAGAGAATTCCAGGATATTCACCTCTTTTATCTCTTTAATTTGCTGGTCAAGACCACCAATCATGTCATAAGTGGAGTCTGGAACTTTTTCAACTTTCATGAGGTTCACCAAGGGATCAACTTTACTTGGTAGAATCAAGTGGAGCACATAACTGTCATTACGTAAAGCAACCCTCGTCGAAGGAGTAATCTTAGTGATGTCAATACTCTTGTCAATATCAACCACATACTTTCCTTCAGGGTGGACCTAACCAGAAGACAGCACAAAACATCAATATTATAAAATTAAAATGCATACATAGCTGAAAAGATAAAAGTCGGAAGGGGGGAAAGATTAAAAAGAAAAGAAAAATAAAAAATAAAAAATAAAAAAACCACAGTTTATAGTAAAATTGTTATATTGAGACATGGAGATATAAAGCTGAGATGACATCTATCAAGACCTGACGGAGGACGGAAATTGAGCAACTAAAACATAAACTCATCTTCTTTATCGCTCCTCTGAGTATGTTAGAAAAAGGATCAAAGTCATTGTCCTCCTCCCACCTTTTCAGTCTAAAGGTACGAATTTGAATCAAAATGTACTCCTTGGTGAATCAATTATTAGACTCCCCTCATTGGCCCTTTAAAAAGAAAAGGAGAAAAAAGGGGAAAGCAAGTGAGAAGGGGAGAAGTTTCTACAATGACACCTTCCTTAACTCTCCTCCGTGGAAAGCCTTTTAAACCACATGTTCTGGTATGCAGATGATATTTATGGATGATCTTGTTCAGTCTTTTAAGTTGGCCATTGTAGTCAGGGGGAATGATATGAGGAAGTCTTTGTAATGATATTCTAACCATCTCCTTGAAGAAATACCCACTAAAACACTTGTTGATATATCCAGATACGTTTGAAAACAGTATTTTATAGATTATCCCATCTAAAATTTCAAATTGGATGTCCTAATTACATTAAATAGCAAATCACTCTCTACAAATAAAAGCATATATAACGCCAAAAGGTAAACCACACTAAAGTTTAGAATAAACCATCCCCCAGTTTGTTATTATTTGAATACTGCACATAACATTAGAACACTGCAAACCTGGAAGGAAGAAGTGTAAATAACATTGACAAATATGCAGCTACAAAAGATAGAGAAATGCAGTTAACGGCAGAAACGGCAACTAACCTTGACAAGGACCTTTGATTTTCCCATTACTTTGACAACTTCGCCAACATATGATCCAGGCTCCTGAAGAAGCTGCAACTCCTCCTTCAGTGATCTCACTGCCATTAGGGAAAGATCAAGATACATGCTTTTATTGCAAGATATCAGCACCACAATAAGCCCAACACAAACCATTTGTGTTTGATCATCTATGTATTACTTAATATTTATGCCCATTTTTAACAAGCTAATTGTATATTGATACCACATCCTCCATAACAACCATGACATGATGAGGAAGAGGGGCAGCTACCTGATAATGAACATGTATAGTACGCGCAGATATTGTAAACTCTAGTCATGAATATTATACGTATAAAACAAATCTTTTGTCGATCAACAGAAGGCCTCAAATTCCCGTCTAACAGTTGATTTCTTAGTCATTAATGAGTTATTGTATTGTTCTGAACTTTCCAGCCATCGACGACTTCCTATTTTCAATTAGGATAATCTAATAGTTCTCAAATATCTTAAATTCAAACCTCCTTTCCATTCCCCCTCAAATCGAATACACCGCCATAAAATTTCACTCACGCAAACTCAGCAATATAAACTGCGCAAAGACAAAAAGCCTCTATTTCCCAAATCAACATGTAAAACCGTTAAGGAGAAAACAATTTAACACCCAGGAAAAACAAAAAGAGCTAAAAATCTCGTTTCTAGCTCATAATTTCATAAATTAACCACCCCGACGAAGAAAATCTAAGCGAAAGGCCTTTCCAATTCCTAGGGTTTAACACACGGCAACGATTGAAAATTTAAAATAGAGCTGAATCCATAAGTAAGAGGAGACAAACCTCTGGCATTGAGGTCATTTCGCTGAGCTTCAAGGCGCTGGAGATCGTGAACTTTCTGACGGACTAGTAGCTGCATATCCTGTATGCGCTGCTGATAGTACTGCCGAAGTCCTTCGCCGCCGCCAGCTCCGGCGCCTTGCTGGTGTTGTTGCTTCGATTCATCCGTCTGCCGAGTCTCTATCGCCGCCGTCGCCATTCTATGTGATACGTCGCAGTTTGGTCTGTGAGCAGATCGGTGAAGAAACAGCTTTCGTCTTGGCCAAGTTATGCGTTATAAAGCTTCCCCAATCTCCTGTTTGTGTGTGCGTATGCATACAGAATTCAGCGCATACGTGTATATATATATTTCGAGAAATATTAATTGAGATATTTTTTATTAATTATCGAAGTGCCCCAAATTTCACAAGGAATTTCTTTAAACAATAAATTTCTTAATTTTGCGCTTTAACTAGCAACTAATAAGCACCCAATTGTCATTGTGATTTGAATGAAATAGCAAAGCCTGCCCTTTTTTATATAAGAGATAAAAGTTCTAATTCTAACAATAGTATTTATTTATAGAATAATAGTTTAGAAAATTTGACTTATGTTTAGTCCATGTACTTGATGAAAATTTGACTTTTTTTTTATAGGTAATTTTGAATCATGCATAACTTCAAAAAGAGGCAAAGTGTAGGTGACCCTGTTCCCCGTTACAAAAATAATTTAGAGGGAATTTGTGAAATGGAACATGGCCAATTTTAATCAAAAGTCCACATAGCTAGATTGTGGACCGCAAAATTCACATCACGAGAAATATGTACAAGAAACCAAAAGGGCTTACACGACAAAAAGGATTTAGCGAAATTGATAGATGGGATCGTATTCTGGTGAAAATTTGACTTATCTTTAGATCATGCATTTGGTCTCTAATTTGTATTCATAAAATGATATTAATATATGATAGTAATCTCTTTCAAGGAAAAAAATTGAGATAAGATATCATCATTATATAAATGTACCTAGTTTTTTTAAGTAAATGAAATATGGCAATTGCAGTAAAAACAGAAGGATGGTTATAGTTACGAACCATAAAATTTAAAAGTCAAAATCTAGCATCCAAATAGTCATTTGGACAAAAGAAAGATCTCCATTTTGATAATAGATTATTTAATGATTTACTTGAAATATTCTATCACCACTTATCACAAGGTATTATAAATGTATCATTTTTATTTTTTTTTGGATGGGTAAATGTATCAAATTATTTACATTTACTATGTTGGGGGTCTTGGGCATTTTGTCGTGTCGTGAGCGTGATTGGTGCCGCAGCTTTCATGAGTTTATTGGGACAGTGGGCTTTCTGTTGTGGAGTAAAGTATTCCGCGCAACGACCAGCGTGGGCGCGGATGCATGTTGGGTAATAGCCATGTTCAAGAAATCGAATCGGTGGTCGAACTTGCTGCCTTACTGGTTACTGGTCTAATTGGTTCAACTAGTTTAATCACTGGTTCATTCGGTATGACATCATAATTACATCTATTTTTATATAAAATTATATCTAAATATATATATTTATATACATATATATTAAAAAGTATAAAAAAATGCAAAAAATATATATATAATGAAAAAAATAAAAAAATGCCTACTATTTATGAAATTTTCTCCAACTCTACTGTCTAATAATATCCATACATCAACTAATATCATCTATTTAAAATGTCAAATCATAAAATAAATCTTACAAAACAAAATATCTTGAATAAATCTTTTTGAAGCTAAAAACTTGATCTTGAAGGCTTGATTTTGAAGACAAATTGAAATTTTTAATGAAAAATAGAAGAAGAAAGAAGAAGGTAAGATGATGAGTGGGAAAAGAAGACAAGTAGTTTGGCTAGGGTTGTTTTAAGTTTTAATTTTTTTTTTATCTATTTTTTTATTTTTGTTTTTTAAACCAGTTCAAATAACTGGTTCAACCGACCAGTTTTCAATATAATCGATTTTTAGCATTGAACCGGACCGGAACCATGGGCGGTTTCTCGTCGGACTAGTCGAACTGACCCGTTGGTCCGGTTTCTTAATCATTAGGTAATAGGCTTCTTGCCATGGCATGAATTTATTTAACGCATAGCTTGTGTAGACGTAAAGGGTGTTAGATAGAGTATATAGATTAAATTCCATAATTAGGCCTGTTTGAGATTATGAAATATTGCAATAATAGTATAATATTTGGTATGGAAGATTATGTGTTAACTCTACAAATCCATGTACGTTCAAAACCATGTTCATAAGGATGATTAAGTAATATTGGAAATCAAATTACAATTGTAACCTTCCTTACTTTTCAATTTTTAATAATTATTTTATTTATTTGTTTTCCCTATTCATTTTGACTTTGTTGGGTTTCTGTTTTATCCCTCATTCTTGTTGCCATTAACTGACCACATGGTCTAAGGTAGGGTTAACCGTCTCGCAACGCAAGCAACCCACGTCATGTATTAGATTTTATTATTATTATTATTTTACACAAATGGATTCCTCTTTTTTTTTTTCCCTTTTTCTTTATACAGTTGAGTATTATTAGTGGAAAAAACATTGTCAAAAATATTACTTTTGCAAAACAAAACTAATATTTTGGATGAAAAGAATATAGTTGTTAGTAGCCTTTCTCCCAGCATGAAAGGATGAATAATAAGCTTACATGGTGATGGGTAAATTGGTAATTGACTATGTAATCTCACACACCCCATATACAATCTCAGTTGTTGGCTGGAGAATACTAAATTTCATAATCTCTCAAGCCCACCGGGTCTTGCAGTGTCAACGGGCAGGCCCGTTGACTTAATCCAATCTGCTAAACAATAAATTATGAAATTTGAACTGAAATCCCAAGTTGGGCTTAATCTAACTCATCAAACACCTCATTATTAGGTTAATGCGTTTTTTTGCCATTGTGCGTGCTTATTTGACGTCACAACATATTTAAATGCAATTTGGAATGAAGGGCTTATATAGTTGCAATAATTTACTTTATTTATTCTTTTGTTGAGATCGTCCTAATCTCATTCAATATTCCTTGTGAATTTAATTCACTCCTGATCTAATGCTAGAATGTGACACAAGTCACAAGTGTCCAAGGAACATCACCCTCACTGGGGTCACGGGTCCTGCTACCGTTGCAATAATATTGCAAAACTTTTTCTTTTTTTTCTTTTTGTTTTATGATCCAATTTTCATCATCATTTGTAGGAACGCAAACAAGTCAAGCTAAGCTTTGACCATCTTTTTAAGCTCAACTTAGAGCTCAAGCTCGAACAAAATGAAACATGCTCAAGCTTGATAAGCTGAGAAATATTTGACTTGAGCTTGGCTCGACTTGTTTGACCCGAATTTGTGACAAAACCATATAATCAGACTCAAGCTTGAGCTAATTCATCCAAAAAAAAAAAAAAAGGACTCAAGCTTGAGCTCAATTATTTAATTATGATCATGTAATAGGTTTGAACTCAAGCTTGAAAATTTTAATTATTTTATAAACAATTTAATTTAATTATTTAAAATTTTATATTTATATATTTTTATATACTTTTTCTAAAACTAGCAAACCTATAAACAAGAATTTTCCAACTTGAACCTAGCTCAAAACTTATACAAGTTCGATTCAAGCTCAAACACTTTTCAAGTTAGTCCCGAATCGTTGCCATCCCAAATCGTTGCCATGACCTTTTTTTATTTTTTATTTTTTGCACGCCATGGCTTAATAGGTAATCTTTAAAAAAATATTAATAAATGTTAATTCATGAACATAATTGTAATTGCAAGACCTATTATGGCATGATAGGCAATCTCTAGAAAAATATTAATAAATCTTAATTCTGAGATAAGAATGTAATTACTTTCAAATATCACACATTGAATTTCCCAACAAACCACTATTATTAGCGGAAGAAAAGTTGTCAATGAAAGAACTTAAATAAATTAAAAAAAAAAAGGATAAATCGAAATTTGTCCCTTTAAGTAGATGAAGGCATTCTCCATTGGCTTCTTGCGCCTAGCCCTTGTTAATCCAGGTCCTTTACCTATGGAGTCTTTTCTCCCTTAGAAATTTTAGTTTTTCCTCTACAGTTCTACTAAAATTTCACGAATAAATTTGATCAATCTGGGGTTAGGAGGTGTGGATCCGTGCAGAATTTCAATCGATCAATAAAAATCCAAAGATTAGGGTTTCGCACCTGTGTTAATTGCCGCCAATACATACATACATATATACAATTGTTTCGTATACATCGTGATCTGTAGAGAATTTCGTGGTTTCAGTCTGTAATTCTAATTTATACACAAAAGGAGACAACATTTTGATTTTGATCCCAGAAATCACGTTTTATCAGGCAATTGGGCGTATTTTTGGGTGTCAATTGTCAAATTTTTAGCTTTGATTTGATTTGTGTCGTCGAATTCTGGATTTGGGATCCCTTGCTGTTGGTTTAGATAGTGTTTGATTTTCTTTTGTGTAATTTTTGTGGAAAACAAGTTCAAGCATGGATAAGAAGAAGGTTGTGGCGCCGTTGGTTTGCCATGGGCATTCACGTCCGGTTGTTGACTTGTTCTACAGCCCGATAACGCCTGATGGTTTCTTCCTTGTTAGTGCTAGCAAGGGTAATTGTTATATATTTAACTGAAGCGTGTTGTTCGCGTGTTTTTTTCCTTCGATCAAGTGAATTATATGTGAACATTTTTCCTAGTTTCCAGCAGTGTGATTGGCTTTTTGGTTTGTTGATAATCCTGGATTAAATTTAAATATCTAAATCATTATTGATCCTAGTGCCGCAGCCGCAGTACAGTCTACAAATGTAATGAGTAACTAACTTGGTTTGTCTCGATTCAGTTAATTTCTTTTGTCATTAAGGAGGAAGATCTCACTAGCCTGGCAGCATCAGAGAAAATTTGTGAATCAGAATTGGGCATTTTAATTATGGGAATTCTTAGTGGAAGTATGAAAGCGAGCGTTTAAGAGTAATGTTTGGAAAAGGAAGAAGAAGAAGTAATAAAATCAACTAGAGTGCGCCACTTGACTTTGCCTCACTGATTGGAAGGGGCTATGGTGAAACAAATATGACGATACAAAATGCTTCAGTCCAATGAGTACTAAGTGCGCTAAACTTTTGCTTAGAAGCCTTTATTGATTATGCTTTGATGTTATTATGGTAAAGTATTTATGTCTTAAAATGATCTTGCCTTGCCATTGGGTCTCATGTACCAATGGTATTGCTATTGTTCCCCTATTTATACCTGTAATTTGTGAATTTGTTAATGGCTTCTCCAATTTTTGTAAACGTAACCTAATATATCAAGTACCATTCATGCATATGTACATGCATTATCTATGTCTACCTAAATAGAGAATATAAATGTGGAATGTCTCTTAATTATGGGGAATATCTGATGTTTGGCAGAATATCAAGTTAGTTATTTTGCATTGCCTGGTGACATATTTCGGTCCGATCCGACATTATACACACAGATTCTTTGAGATTTGTTCACGTGGACATTATAGTTAATTATCCTGCAGAAGCTAGTCAAGGTGCATATTGTGTTGCAATCCTGTGATATGTGACTGATATCTTATAATCATTTTCTACCATGTAATGAACTAGTTTGCACTTCGACCCTAATATTTTCATGTTCGTATGAGGACTCAATAAACCATGATAAATTTAAATTGGGGTGGTCCCAACATGTATTGTGACGGGAAATATTTGTGACAAGCAATGTTTTGACTTGGTATTTATGGACACTGTCCTCTCTATTTCTCAGATTCCACACCAATGTTGAGAAATGGAGAGACTGGAGATTGGATTGGAACCTTTCAAGGGCATAAAGGTGCAGTTTGGAGTTGTTGCCTCGATAAACATGCCATGCGTGCTGCCTCTGCATCAGCTGACTTTTCTGCGTATGTGGTCAAAATTTAGGTGTTCCTTCTAATAGGAGAATCAAATTCCGATCCTTTATCTGTGGAAATATATTTGAATGTTAATTAGCCATTCATAACAAGAAGGCATCTTAGAAGTTAGATTTCATTATCTTCTCTTGTACTGTTTTATGTAGATTAGCATTTGACTCCCAACATAGAGCAAGTAAAGACTCAGCCCTGAGCTCTGAACTTTGCCCATTTAGTTTGACTTGTGTTCTAATATTGATTGGTTGCAGGAAGTTATGGGATGCATTGACTGGGGATGTGTTGCATTCGTTTGAGCACAAGCACATTGTCCGTGCCTGTGCCTTCTCAGAGGTATTATTTACCATGTATACTCACTTTTAATGGATTATTCTTATTGTTTATTGACCTTTTCTGGTGGTCTTAGTGCGATTTGACATTGCTGTCTACCCATTTGACCACCGTCATATTGAATCAATTTCATCATATATGCTTGCGAATAAGGTTGTGTTGCTTTGCATACAGTATCTGCAGATATATGATGCGCTTTACTAATTTGGCAAATCAAATTGTAAATGTTTATTTGTGCTTCAATTTGTTGTGGTACAACTTTTCATGGTCCTGTTTTCTGTTTTCTTGATACGCTGCATACTTTTCTGCTACATCAATATGTTGTTCTTTGAATATAATTTGTCAATTCATGATATCAACTTATCTGTAGAAGCCAGTATGTACATACTATTGCCTAATTCTATAACATAGGTTGGAAAGTATCTCTTGTGTTCACGCATGTGTCCAACCTTTGTAATAGTAAAAAGTTTTATCACAATTTTATATAGAAAGTGGAGGAGATTAAAATGTTATAAGTTGCATGAGTAGCATCAGATGTCGTTGTTAGAGTCCTGTTAAATCGTCCACATAAGATAGGATTGAAACAGTTATTGTGAATATGACAGATCATGATGGTTGAAGTTTTTCCATCAAATTGCAGGATACCCACCTGCTGATAACTGGAGGGATGGAAAAAGTTATCCGCATATTTGATTTGAACCGTCCTGACGCACCTCCTAGGGAAATTGAAAAATCTCCTGGTTCAGTCAGAACTCTTGCTTGGCTCCATAGTGATCAAACGATTTTAGGTTCCTGTACTGATATGGGTGGGGTGAGGTATGTGGACAGAATAGGAATTATTTTTTATATAATTTTTCTTTTTTGAATTATTAATTTCGAACTCTTATAAAGGTTTATTCACATTGGAACTTAATTACTTATTGCCCCGCATTATGGGATAAACTGAATGGTAATGCCCGCCTAATTTGCTAATAGGATGTAAGAGTTCAATCCTGATGGTATCCTCTTTTTCCCGTTGTCTGTGGTGGTTGATGCTTTTGTCTGAGAATGATTCTTTTGAGACATAGGACCATGCGTCCATAATATTGCCTTAAGCTATTTTTGGCACTTAAAATTCATTATTTATTTATTTATTTATTTTGTTTCTCGGTAAGAAGGATACTGAATGAAGTATATCCTGTTAAACGAATCTGAGGTCGTGATAGATTATCTGATGACAGCTCCCACTCTATCCTAGTAATAACTAACATGAAATATCTCCAGAGATCATGCTTTTAAATCCACATATGGCTACTGATTCTAGCAATTTCTGAAAGTTCCAGTTTCATTGCATGATATTTTTGACGTAACAATTTAATGTGCTGGTTTTATGAATTGATGACCCTAGATTATGGGATGTGAGAACTGGCACAATTGTTAGAACACTTGAGACGAAGTCTGCTGTAACCAGTGCCGAAGTGAGTCAAGATGGCCGCTATATAACAACCGCGGATGGGTCAACAGTTAAGTTTTGGGATGCAAACCAGTAGGCCCCCCTCTATCTCTCTCTCAAGTTCATCTGTTTAGATCTCTTCTTCTATTGTCTAATGCATAAATAAGACATGTGAACTCTTTCTCTTTAACAGCTTTGGATTGGTGAAGAGTTATGATATGCCCTGCATTGTGGAATCAGCTTCTTTGGAGCCAAAGTTTGGTAACAAGTTCATCGCTGGGGGAGAAGACATGTGGATTCATGTATTCGATTTTCACACTGGAGAAGAAGTTGGTAAGTTCTCTGCTAGTCTACTACTTTTATTTAAGTAATCTCTTTTATTGCTAATTTTTCTGATTGATTTATGGATTAAGAGGAGACTATACATTTCTGGACTCTTCCGAATGCTTCTTCTTTCTTTCTTCCCAAATCTGCCATCTGCTTTCCTCAAACTGAGTTTCATTTCGTCCCTTCCATTAGTTACTGTAATATACCCTGTTTTTGGTTATGGATCAGTTTGCCCATCATCACCTCAGGGTAATGTGTCGTGGCACACATGGCGCATTTACCTCAAACCAAAGGTTTTCCCAATTATAGCAACCCCCGTAGTACGAGAAATAACAATGACACTCCTTGCCGTTAGTTCATGTGACGGAAAACTTAAACAGAACCTGTGTAACATTACATTAAGATCCCCCGAAATTCTAGCATATTGATTTATTATAAGTAGACCCCTAAGACATGCTAAGCTAAATAAACGGCATGGGATGTTATTATAATTTCTCAAATCACAATAAGGCCCCTGCCATTAGCTCAGGTGATGGAAAACTTATGGAGACTTTTGTAACTAGATTCCCCTAAATCTAGCAAATTAATAGAAATATTACAAGTAGACCCCTAAACAGACATGCTCAACTGGTCTACTTGTAACGTGGCACAATTTTTGTTAAGTTTTCTGTTAGCTAAATTATTAGTAATTATAATTTCCCAAACTACAATGGTGTTTCTGTAATTAGATCACTTTTTATTTATTTTTGACCTGGTCTTTCTCTGCATTCATTATATATATATATATATAGGGTGCAAAAAGGGACACCATGGTCCAGTTCACTGTGTGCGTTTCTCACCGGGAGGCGAATCGTATGCCTCCGGATCTGAGGATGGAACTATCAGAATATGGCAGACTGTGAATCATACTGAACAAGAGAGTTATACTGCCAATGGACCTTCTCAGAATGTGAAGGATGTTGTGAATGAGGCTACTCACCAGATGAAGAATGCGCTTATTGCCGCAGAAGAAACGAAGCCAATTGATGTAAAGGCAACCGAGAACTGAGTAGGTTATATATCTTGTGCTCGTTGTTTATGCTCGGGGTGTATTTTGGCTTTAAGGTTAAGGGACACTTCTTTTGCAATAAAATAAAGCTTTATAGCATATTCTTATTTATTTATTTTTTTAATTGAAAAAAAAAAAAAAGAGTGGACCGGAAGAACCCGCATGGGCATTCCAACTAAGAGAATCTAACTGTTACGAAATGTTCTTCTTATCAAAGTTCGCTGAGACTAAGTTCAAATTTGGTCACACAACCCCACTAACACATAATGAATAAAGTTTCACTTTTCACCAGATAGTATCACTTCATTCATTGTGAAATTTTCCATTTGTTGGGGCTCAATAGCTTTCACTTGGTTGATGTTGTTAAGGGATAATTGCCTCTATACCTCTTGGAGTTAAGGTTCAATATAATTATCAAAATATTTCATTACGCTTTCTAGTTCAGCTAATGTGTATATACTTCCTGAATTAATGTATAATTACAATTAAATCTCGTTATTTAGGAGGTTTATTTGGCATGTTTTAACATTTTTAAGGGATATAATTGCATTTATTCTCCTAACAGGAGCATAACGATAATTATCCATACTCCATGGGTGTTTAGATAAATATGTTGAAAGCTTATGAAGTTTTGAGATAACTATCACTTGTCTTAAATAGGTTGACATATGGTTTCTTAGAAAATTTTGAAATTTTGATTAGAGAAAAACAGTTCCTACTTCCAATAAATAATAGTTGAAAAAACTATGAAGAGAGGAAAGGCACCAAAATTCAAGAAATTTAAACTAACACAAAAACAACACACCCAAATGGAGGGCTGAACTTGGGCTCTTCATTTGAGAAAATTTACAAGAAATATAATAGGGAAAAAAGAAAGACAAAAAGGGAGGGCAAAACGAACTATATAAAAAACATGAGAAAACAAAATCATACTACTGTTTTTGCAACTCTGGTTTTGATAAAATCCTGCTAATAAATGGTGATATAGCTGCAAGCAATGCCTTGGGACATTCCTCATGCGGAAGATGGCCACAACCAGATATTGCAACCATTCTCTGCAGACAGAAGAAGATGTCAAAAAGTTAAGATGATAAACAAAATGATCTCCCTTAAACCATAAAATTAAAAATGTTTGCAAAAAATTAACATACATGTGCTCGGATCAAGCTCCTCTCCGGTACACCATCTCTTCAACTGTGCTTAATATGCACTTAAACTGATGTCATGTCACAGGAAACTAATCCAACTATGAATATTGCTATCCTTATTTATAAACATAACTCTAATTAAATTAAATTGTTTAGATTAAACATTATTCAATTAAGGAAAGTCAATATTTATCGTTGGATTAAGTTTTTCATGACATGCATCAGTTTAAGTATGCATTAGTTGGAGAGCTGGTGTACTGGAGAGGAGACAGATCCCATAAGTTCCGTTAACAAGAATGTTGAGCATGGTTTTCATTGTAAGCACAACAGCTATACACGTCATACGTAGACTTTATGTTGTTCTAAAAGCCATGAGACATAGTAAACAAAACAAACATTATTTGCAGGAGTAAAGCAAGGAACTTACAGAATTTACAAGTTTAGAAGCCAAAGATTGGACAGACTTCAGAGGGGCAAGGACGTCTTCAGCCCCTGCAATAACTAAAACTGGCAATGTTTCAACAGCTTTCAGCATCGATGCTGCAGTCTGTGGAGGCAAGACTGTTTCATATGATAGTTTTCCGATTTCATGAAGTGCCTCATCCCAGCCTTCTACATGTAATGGGGCCTGATGAAATCCAGATCAGCAGAAATTAAAATTTATTGAACACCAAGAGGCTACAATTGGCAAGGATACATCAGATATTGAAAAAGCCATTTTAGAAATACATAGTAAACATTAAATTCAATCCAGATGAAGTTATGCTTGTCCTTAAGCATAACATACAGACCACATAAGACCAATTGTCTTTGTGCTTGTCTTTATGTTGTCCACCAAAGAACCTTTGAGTGCACAAAATTTAGACATGCAGATCCAGTAAGCATATTCTAAAATGAGTCAACTGTATTTCACACCATGATCACAATCAATATACGGAATCCAACTGCAGAAATAGATTGATGAAGTTAAGGAAATTGTTCAAAAGTGGGAAGGGGAGGTGGGAGAATAATCTGGTCTTCATGCATTTGCAGAATAATCGAGTCAGATACAGTACGAGTACGACCAGCTGAATCACTGAGAAGGGAAGTTCAGAAAGAATAATGCCAGCCAAAATCAAGCTAAATTTGTGAAAAGCTGAGTAACACCCCAGCCTGTAATTCCAATTCCAGGACACACCACAGTCATATAAAACACATCCATGCATACTTTGTTGGTTGTTTTCATTTTTTCGACAAAACATCCATTCATACTTTGTTGGTTGTTTTCATTTTTTCGATGTGGTGGACTTAGCACCATAAAGTGATCACTCCTTCATATGTATTATGCATAAAGCTACTTTTTTTAGGGTAATATTTCATCCAGATTTTCATGGATGATTATCATTCTACGGCTATTGTCACTCCAACACGTTTACAAGCAAATGGAAATATACAGCATATTTCATACGAACCAGCTCCTAAGTATTTAGAAAAGGAACATATTTAACAAAAAGCCAGTATATATATGTGGCACGCATGGATCGAACACAAGGGTCATCACAAAATTATAGTTCAGTTGGGAGAGAAAGTGTGATTGAATACCTTATATAGCCTTAAGACTTCAGTGGTTAATTTAGTTGCATCGTACCAAGCTCGCCGGTTCACCACTTGCGTAATTTCTGTTCGAAGAAGAGGACGCACCATGTGTTTCTTTCCCAGAGAAGTTCGTAATAGTATTCTTGCAAAGGCAGGAACCAATTCTCTTGACAAACTTACATTCAGTAATATGACGCCCTTTATTTCAAGCTGAGAAACATGACATATGGAATTAATCGTTAAAGAGGAATACTTTCATGATATTTTAGACTAACAGTTAGTACATATTATTCTCATCAGCACCCTAAATGATCACAAGTACACTCTACTGCTTTATTTCAAAAATAAGAGCTCTAGTTCATACACATATATTGGGGAGAAACACAATGCTAATGAGCATCTTCAATACAAGAAGATATATAGCTATATATCAGCATTTGGACGTTTTGTCAATACTGCAGACAAGCATATATCAAACTTATTAAAGCTCTAAACTGACAGCTTCCCCTATCAAAGCTCCCTTTCAGTAGTATTTTACTGCCTAATCCGAAAAAATTTAGAGGACGAAATTAACAAGCGGAGTCCAACATTACTATCAATGTACATTCTTAAATCCATTAAAGGATTTCATAAGGTCCACAGTGGACTTACATTGATGAAATTTGCTGATGACTGAAGTTTCTGCACAGCCTTTAGGGCAAGCAGACCTCCATCATCGTGGCCAACAAGAACAACTGAGGAAAACTTCATCTCCAAGCAAAAAGAAAGAAGCAGGTCCACCTGAGAGTTTGAAATTCAATTCAAAAGGGGCTCCTTACAAATATAAAAACACAATGCTGAAACGTCCATGTTTCAATGTGTAACAGATCACAGATGCATCATAAAAATTGGAGGCAGACATGCAGGTCCAAGCTCCTAAAAGTGTTGTAGCGTGGTACAGATAATTATAATTGTCCACCTATATGGGATTCACCCGGCTATTTTGCCAAAAATACATCCATGAAAAGAATGCCACAAGTGAAAGAGAAATGTTTGAACTGGTTAATATGCATCAAGATAATCGCATATGATGCTACTGCCATATTCTGTTATTTATAGAGGACAACTTCGGACTTCCACAATTTGCTTACAATGGTGTACTCATATAAGTGCTTGCATGGAACAGAAGAAAGACATAATAATAATAATAAGAGAAAATTATGTTAAGCAACCTAAATTATTAGCGGTTTTACGCTTTGCAATCTAAACAAAAAATTTTTGCACGTTACCACTTGAACTTCACGAAATTTTGCACATTGCAACCTGAGTATATTTCTCGGTGGAATATTCCATCGGAATATGCTGTTAGGTGGCATTGTGTAAACTTTTAGGAAGTTCAGGTGGTGAAGTAAAACTTTTCATTGCCAATTCCGCCTTACTATTCACACGTGCGCAGCGTGCAAGATGATTTCAGTGGAATATTCCACCGGAAAATACACCTTGTTGCAACGTGCAAAATTTCATGAAGTTCAAGTGGTAACGTGCAAAATTTTTTTGTTTAGGTTGCAAAGTGTTAAAACGTCCATAGTTTATATTGCTTAATGTAATTATCCCTAATAATAATAATAAAACTTGACAAATGAAAAGCATTTGTTGATCCTTGAGTATTGGTTTTTGACTCGCTAATGTCATTTGACTAACGTAAGAAAGAAATACATGCTAACCATTGTCTATAACTCTCCAAATTCTACGCCAGGGAGGCGCGCGGGGGTGGGAGGTGTTGTACCTCATGCTACCGGAGGCAGATTTTTAAATCTTAAAACATATGCAGAACTAGCAGATATCAACAACTCCGGTCCCTCAATTCGCCACGACCATATTCTAGTTAACTTTTACAGACATCATGACGTGCTCTTGAATTCGCAATGCATCACAAGTTCACAACACATCAATGACCAGTACTTGTGTGGACAACGGACAATAGTACTTTTATACTTATTATATTAAATAATATTATGATAAATGTACAACATGCACATCTAAGGTCAGCTACCTGATTGTCAAGCTTGTAAGGATTAGGTAATTGATTTTCCTCCCAATCCTTCTGCCGTGGCCTTGATGTCAAACCCCATCCAGGCCTGTCAAAAGCAGCAACTGGACATCCAATTTCCCTGGCCAGGACCCCCATTATTTTTCTCCATGAGAAGACTCCCCCTCCAAAGCCATGGACTAGAAGAATTCCAAATTGTTCAGTTGCTTCCAAATCTCGCTCCATCGCTGGAGAACCCAGCTTGCTAAGTTCATCCTCCTCAAAAGTTTCATTTAAGTTCAGAACAGGCACATCTTCAGATATTGGTGATGTTGGAGTACTGGCCAGGAGCGGAGTATAGAGGGGGGAGGTGCTGCCATAGAATTGGTTGCTGATGCTCCTGTGAAGGCGATACTGGGTTTTCGGTGGAATGTTTAATGAAGATTGGTCGAAAAAGGTAGTAGAGGACAAGGAACGGGATGGTGTTCCTGGCATGCTTAGCTTGTAATGAACTGTTAGCCCTTGACAAGAAACGAATAAGCTGTCTATATCAGCAAGTAAACTAACTGGAAGTTCCCCCTCATCATGCGCCAATCCTGGTGTCTTTCTCCTCATTTCACTATCACTCCTGAAAGATTTCCCCGCAGATGGGGTGGGTGATCGTGGAACCTTCTGATAACCAGAGAAGACCATTTTGCAGGAAAGAACCTGATAATCAGGTAAGAAGATTAACTAAAGGCTCAGGCAAATAATGCATGATAGTACAACTAATGGAGGAAGAATGACTTATAAGTACTTGTATATAAACCCAGTTTAGACTCCACTGTGTAAACCTATTCAGTGTTCAAGTCCACTCTACAAGAATACAACTATACAATACTTAACTTCCACATTACCTTCCAGGAAAAGCTAAATGATCCTTCTAAGACCTAAAAAACACACAGGCAGAAAGAAAACATAATGGATAAAGGCTGAAGATGTTAAAGATCTCATAACTTACAGCTTCTGGGTCAACACGGTGAAATAAGAGTTTCCTCCTAGCTTTGCAACTTGTTCGATAGGCCACAACAATGTGTCCAAGAGCAAAAACAACAGATGAGAGAAACAAGACAGGCATTCCCCAGGACTTCTTTAGATGGAGCCTCTTCCTTGAAAGAGAAGTTGAAGCTTCAGCCTCGAATTGAGAATTAACAGTGAAGACACAAGCCTTGATGGAGAGAAGAAGTATTGAACCGACGGAGCAGATTGTTACCGTTCCTAGATAGGGGCCGTCTGACAGCGCTGGGCCATCACACATTGTATATGCACCTGTGTGATTTCACAAATCGATAGAAACCAGATTAACTTTTGGAAACCAAGAAAGTCTTCAAAATTTTTAATTTTGTTCAATGGTATCTGATCAAGCCAAAATTCACAAACTGCTAATCTTTTCAGCATGTGAAATCTGTAATAACTTTTAGTTGAAACATGACAACGTTTACCTAAATACCCAAAAAAAAAAAAGATGCGCTTTGGCTTTTATCCAGCAGCATAGAAGAACTAGGAAAAGATTAAAATCATTTGAAAAAATTACCGGAAAAATACGTACTATGAACTTAGTGAAAGATAAAACATTAGCAAATGTAAGCATAAAAATGAATAGTTCAGACATAACTTTATTTCAAGTTTCAACAAAAGAAATATACTCTTCACTAATAGATTTTGATTACATCGCAACCAAACCCTGCTGTCTAATTTAAGAGTGCAAAAATTACACACAAAACAACAGAAAAGCATTCGAACCTAGAATCGCCATTCTACTATGATGGCCGTATCAGTCACTTATTCTACATAGTTTAGGAAAGATAAAAGGGAAAAGAAAAAAGAAAAGGAACGAAAGAAAGAAAAGGCATAAACACAATGGGAAAGCAAATGGAACCTCCATGCTCAAAGAGACCTAGTTGCAGAAAGCTACCCTTTTCACATTCATCAAATAACACTACATGATTCAGCAACAGAATATCCTTCACAGTAAAATCACAAAGAGCAGAAAACATACAGGTGATAATAAGAGATCTGACAATGGATACAAGAGGAATATCCATAAGCGAGCTCTTGAAAGCATATCTCTGCAAATGCTCCCTAAAACTATGACATTTCACACACATAAAACTAGAAATAAGCAAGCAAGGCAAAACGGCGTCAATGATCGCCACCACCACCGGCAACGACACCACCAATAGCGACGACACCATAGCCACCATAAAATAAACCGTCCGTACACCCCTCCGCACCTTCTCCCACCACCACGCCGCCTTCACCACCATTTTCTCGGGCAACAATCAAACACCAAAACGAAAAAACCTATTTAGCAAATTCTCAAGTAAAACCAATGCAAATGCCAGATCGGTAACAGACCAAAACCCTGAAATAACAGCAAAGAAAAGGAAACCGGATTAAACGGCGCCGCATCATCCATTTCCCGGAGTCAAATCGACAGCCGGTGACTCCGCGTTAACTCCACAATCCACGGCCTCACTCCAGAGCTTAATTAACACATTCAATTCCTCCGATCCTCCTTTTCCAAAACAAAAATTACATATAAACAGTAAAAATTCACTCTGCTTCTCAATTCTGCTCTGTTCTGCTAAAAAATGTGAGATAGAAAGAGAGAATCAGTGTGTGTTGTGTGTGTAAAATCCGAGTTGTTTCCATAGAATCAAAAAGTATGAATTTAGCATTTGAAAACAAGAAATGGAAATATTATTATTATAATAATTGTAAAGAAAACAAAATGCATGATTAGTGGGAGAAGAGAAGAGAAGGTTAATTAATTAATTAAGAGTGATTAATTAATTAATTAATCTGACAAATTTTGATTCCCTCTTCGTAATATGCTGACCTTTTGTCTATCTGTCAGCTTTTTTTGGTTGGACACTTCTGCCCCTATCTTTGTTATCGTTTTGTGTATCCGAAAGATTTAAAAAGTTTGTGCGTGCAACTTTTTGGTTGACGAATATGCCCTTATCATACACCATGTTTTCAGAAGAAAATGTACATACATTCATTATTGCTAGGAATAATGGCACTTGACTGATCTACTTTTAATATTTCAAAATTTTTAAAAGGGTATAATTATAATTATATATTAATTGAACTAATAAGAATGGCATAATAGTAAGTATTCAAATACCAAGGGGTTTGAGTTAATTATCTCTTAAAGTTATTGTAACGATAATTTCTAGTGTTATACTATACTGAATTAGTAGAATCATTTGATCAAATTTCGATATATTGATTTTTTTGTACTGCACATATTGCAATGATAATTTGACCGTCATTAAGAGCATAGTTTGTAGTAAGAGATTGACATATGCTTCTCTCAAACTCTTCTATTAGAGGATGTTTATGCAAAGAGATATAGTTATTTGTTATCTTTTATGAAGTCGTTCACTTGGACGTGATGATAATATGTAGTGCAGCCCCATATTAAAGTAGTAGATAAGCTTGAATCTGGTTGATACACTAAATCTATTTTATAGGTGCTTTTCTAACACTATATCCTAACGAATAGTATTAGTAGAAAAAATTTTCAATGCAATTGTTCCTCAGTGTTCGCTTAAGAATTAGCTTATCATTCTAAGTTTATATCTAAAAGTACACTTTTTATGACAAAATGTACAATCAAACTATGGTAACTTACTTATCAAACTCTTCTTTACAATTCAATAGTTTAATTATATGCGTGGGGCAATTTTCTATCGTATGATAGGTTGTCGAGAATTTTTTACTATACAATAGGCTAGTAAGTATTCCTTTATTATTATTTTAATATTTAATTGTTATTGATATATTATTTGAATATTATAATCACTTATAGACAGAAAAAAAATGTCACGTGCATAATTACTTTATGAAATACTCATTTATTATCTTAATTAATTCCTACATGTAATGATTCAAATTGAATTATAAGCAATTGTAATACATAATAAAATGACAATAACATATGATTACCCCATACATATTATTTATTTTCATTATTATTTATTTTCATTAACATTATAGAAAGGAAGATGTAGAATAATTACTAAGCATTTTATAACCACGGTGAAAAAAAAAAATTATATTCAAATGCTTTGTCAACACTCTATTATATCAATTATTATTAATAATACCTATAGATCTTTATTGGAATATCACCTCAAGATTGTCAACTAATGTCCACCTCGAGAAGTTAAAACAATATTAATTACTATTAGACTAGGAAAACAATTAGCACTTTTGACCAATTTTATTATCCTACAAAATCTTATTCAACCCACAAAATCTAAAAGATTTTGAGCATGCCCAAGTGCACTTCTCTAGGTAAAATCATAGATAGGCTCCAAATTTCAATTTCCTAAAGCCTACCTTATGAGATAACCATAAATAAAATCTATTAAGAGGGGTTGAAAACACACTAGTAGCTACAAAAATAGTCATGAGGGTACCCTCAAATTGATCAAAATATTTCTAAATATTAAGATTTATTGAACAAACAAGTCACAATTTGTATTTATTTGTATTAATTTGGTCCAAAGTGAATTATATTTGACACCTAATTTGATGCTCTGAGCACTAAATTGGTGCTATATAATGTATCACACTTGAAGGCAATCCAAACATATAGTCGAAGTAACGTCATTTGTTCTAATACGTTCCGATCACTCACTGAAGTTCACAAGTCATTATAGGGTGTTTGGCATTATTTTTTGTATGAGCTTTTAATTTTCAACTACTGAAAAGTGATTTTATGAGTATTTAATAAAATAATGTATGCTTTGACATAATGTGTTTATATTAAAATCAGTCAAAATCTTAAAGTACCTCACAAGGTACTTTTCGATATTTTTAAATTTTGCTTCTACTTGTTGGTTAAAATAATTTTATAGAAAATATTAAAAATATTTTATTACCCTCATTTTATAGTTTGAAATTCAAAACTACCCAAACGATAAATGAATTAAAAATATAAAAACTACGAATTTTTTTTTTTTTTTGGGAATAAATGCTACCTTTAGCTTTTTAATACATTTTAGTTTTTAATTATAAACACTGTCAACTTTTGTCATTCACTTTTACAACTAATTTTTCAATTTCTTTATGAGTTTGGTAAAATGACTTTGAACATGAGCTTGTGATATCTGATGAATTGTGATTCGTATCATAAACTTAATGTGATCGACTAACTCAAGTCCATAGGTCAATTATCTCATTACTTTTAGACTCTATATTATACTTGATATAAAAATTTAATACTCTAGACATAAACTCACTCCAATCCAAATCACTAGGAACTAAAATTCGTGAAATATAAATAAACATCCAGCAAATTATAATTATTAATGAAGGAATTTTAATATGGTGAATCCACCACCTGTCCAAATATTAGGGGGTAGTTTACTAGATTAACGATTTTGGTTCGAATTTCACCTGAAAGGCTGAAACACTTCTCTTCTTACTTCCTCCTTCGCTTTAATTAAAAAAAGAAAGGAAAGAAGGAGGAGGAGAGGGGATTTGAACATGAAAAATGAATATGTTATAATCAAAATAATATAAAACACAAAATAGAATAGCGGGGGCAATTAGGGCAATAAAAATAACTAGTAAAATGAAAAAGATTAACTGATGCAGATGGAACGACGGCATTGAACGTTTGCGCCGCCCGAGAAACGTGACCGTTCGATTCTATGATGACCACAGTCGGGGGTCCAGAAAGCCAAGAATTTTTCGCCTGCCGTGGGGTCCACCACTGTTCACAATCCACTATTCATATTACGCCACGTGGCCTTCGTTATAGCCTGTCTTGCAGCGTTTTTGTTAAAATACTCTGCCAGAGACAAACAGACACTGATGCCCCATGCCTTGTTCAAGCTGTACTGTAACGGTCTGAATTTTTTTAAATACTTTTTCCCTTTATTGCTTTCTTTTTCTTTTTTTTTTTTAATTTATGAAAGAAGTATGAGGGGTTCAAAATGGTATTCAGGAATTTGAACTATTTTTTAAATTTATATTTAAAGGATGATGGACTTGTTGTTAAGATTTCGTTATCATGGAATAAAAATGTATCCTTTTTTGGACTCTTTTTATTTCAATATAATTTGATATTTTTAGAAAATCAATCAACTTTTCACACAAATATAATCATACGTGTTTGATTTGCTCTTCTTGTGGTAATAGGTGGTAATAAAATTATGCGTATTTATCTACTAGGCAAAATTGCCCTAAATGATTAGTTTATCTATAGTAATGGGAATCCCCTTCATTCTAGGGTTCCTTTTTTTTTTTTTTTTCTTTTTTTCAAATTATGTGGATCAAGTTACAATTTTATTTGATGACCTCAATCCTACCTATTCAATGGTCCATGTGGATGGCCAACCGACGTCATCTGAATCTTTAATTTTTGCCCATGCCAGCCTATACTATAAGTACTCTCAACTAAATTAAGATAAAAGTACACTTTTGAATTACATGTTTTATTTTGTATCTATTTATCATTATGCTACCTAAATTAAGAAGTCTTTGATAGGGCCAAAAAGTCCGCGTGACTTTAATCTTATTAAGTCATTTCAGCTCAATATTTGTCTACCAATTATGTTCGACCTTTATGCACGACCAAACTCATTTCCCTCACATATAAATATAACAACCAAATAGCATCGTCGGGCTAGCTATCACTAATCAACATGTAAAATAGTACTTAAAATTTTAAAAGAAGTTTAAATATGTTTAGCATTTTGTTTCTGCAAGAACAATCACAACATGGGGATTTAACTTTTCTTCCATAAATAAAAGGGAGGATAATTGTGAGGAAGCAATTTCTTTTTTTTAAAAAACAAAGTTTTATTTTGGCCAAAGAAAAAGTGAGCATGATCCTTGCATAAGAAACATAAGTTTTAGTGTCACTTTTTAGTGAAAAGTGGGGTTGCAATGTCCTCCATAACGTTTGGTAGTAAGTCAACATAATAA
>JACFYI010003826.1:193297-204367 GCA_014898755.1 Handroanthus guayacan
AACAGAATTCATCAAACTAAAGCAATTCAAGGATGAATGCTGGATAGATGATGCCAGCATCTTAGACATGGATTATTTCATCAACACTCTCTCAAACATCAAAGGGAAGCAACTCAGGCCAGAGCTTATTGCCTCAGTCATAACACATTATGCTTCGAAATGGCTCCCAGAGCTAGCCGGAGATGAGCCTAATAGAGCCATAGCCTGTATAGATGACTCTCCGGAAAGTGTAACGTCTTCTTGGATGAAGAAAAGGTTCTTCATTGAAACTCTCGTTGGAATTCTGCCTCCGGAGAAGGATTCCATCCCCTGCAACTTCTTGTTAAGGCTTTTACGGGTAGCTAAAATGGTTCGTGTGGAGTGTGTGTTCTTAGACGAGCTTGAAAAACGCATTTCTTGGCAACTTGATCAAGCTTCTTTGAAGGAACTTATGGTGCCATCTTTTAATCACACTAGTACTACATTGCTTGATGTTGAGCTTGTTCTTAGGTTGGTGAAGAGGTTTATGAATATGGAGGAAGTTGCTAGGAGTGGTGCGGCGGTTATGAAGGTTGCAAAGCTTGTGGATCGTTATCTTGCTGAAGCGGCCGTTGATTCATGTTTGAATGTGACTGAGTTTATTGCGCTTGCTAGTGCGCTCCCAAGCCATGCTCGAGCTACGGATGATGGATTGTATCGAGCCATTGATACGTATCTCAAAGTAAGTTTTATATTATGTTACGTTTTTCTAATGTAGTTATTCTTTTGTGATTTTCATAAGGTGAGTGAAAATGGTGAAATTCTTGAATGTTCTTCTGAACCACCATGATAGTCTAGCAACCGTGAGCCATTGGACCACATGTAGGCCAATTTTGATTCAATGGCTCATGGTCACTAGATTGTTGTGGCTGTATGTCAAAATAGATGACTCAAATCCACCATTGAATGTAGAAACTTCACCATATCGAGGTAATGTTCCCAACACGCTTTAGCAGGAGTTGTCATGAAAATATGTTTTGAGGGACGAGAAAGAAGACCCTAGTATATCAATTGTCTCAAGTTCTGCAACTTCTCTTATGTGTGTGTCTAGACTAGGTCCCACCAAACTCTCGACTTCTCTAATGCAGGATTAAACTACATATCATCAAAGGATTAGGCAATTTTTGTGGCCGATATCTAAGTGACATCCTAATCCTCAGGATATGAGCACAAAGAGTGTGCTCTTTCATAAATTTCAAATACCCTTATGGTTCACAAAAGTTGGATAGAAAAATGCACACTTGTAAAGAGATAAAAGGTTGCTTGGAGGACCTTTTGTATCATCACCAGCACAAGATTCTTATGCCAGAAGAGTCAAGCAAATATTCTATTCTTTCTCATTACCATTGCATGCTTACCTTTTATCTTTATACCAAAATAAAGCCAAGATTGCCTAAAATTTGGCTTTTCTATTGTCCATTAATCATAATATGGAAACTAGTGTTCTATGTTCCTATTTGAACTATTCTATTTCCTATTTTGTTACACGTTAACGTATCTATTTCGTGTTCACTAGGCACATCCGGGTATATCAAAACAAGATCGAAAGACTCTATGCTATCTGATCGACAGTCGAAAGCTATCACAGGAGGCATCCCTTCATGCAGCTCAAAACGAGAGGCTACCCGTTAGGGCCGTGATCCAAGTCCTCCTCTCGGAACAAACAAAACTCAACAAACACATCGATTGGAGTGGATCACTGAGCGGAACACGTAGCCCTGCAGTAGTTGGGCTTGAGGCCCCGACCCGGTGCTTCTCAAAGCGTGAAATGACTGTCCAACAAATCGAGATCAAGAGGTTGAAAGAGGACGTTCTGAGGCTCCAGAGCCAGTGCATGGCCATGGAACGACAACTTGGGAAGCTGTTGGAGAAGAAGAGAGGATTGTTTGTTAGCTGGAAGAAGATTGGGATTTCCACGTTCAAAGCTAATAGAAGTGGAGAGGTCGAAGACGATGATGTCGGGATGAAGTCGCCTTTGGAGATCAAGACGAGGTTGTTAAGAGGAAGAACTCCAAATAGAAGGAAATCTTTGTCCTGAAGATTGATGATCAAGAAGTGTAGAGTTTGGATTATATGGAAAATAATTTTATTTATTTGTTGATGTGAATTGAACTCTGTTATGGTAGTAATATTATGTGTTTTAGTTGCAATTGAAACAAGCTAATGAAATATATGATACTTGATTTATGTCAACACAAGAAAAATAGTTTGATTCATACGAAAGAATTAGAGATACAATTGATCTTCGAGAGTTGATTTTGCCTAAAAATCTCAAGATCCAAGTTGGAAAATAAATAATATTGGGCTCAAACTCGTTTTCTAGCTTGATGAGCACAATTTTTTAAGATCAGGTTAAATTCAATGAAACCCGAGCTCAGATTGACACTTGATTAAACTGAATTTTCGAACTTTTTCTGAATTACTAGAAACTAACTCGAACTTGAATTTCTTATTTTAATAAAAAATTATTGACAATTTATTTTAATAAAAATGAGATCTAAATGCTACAAGCTCAAGTTTGAGCCTAGATTTTGAAATTTTTATTTCATAAAAGATTACTAGAATTATATGTGAACTCATAAACCAATTCATGAACTGCAAGTGAGGTATAGAAAGGTCGAGCTCAAGCTCGATTTAGTTTGAGGCAAGCTAGACTTTGAAGAATAATTTGAAATTTTGATGAAAAAACATCTTGAATTTTATTTAACTTATACATGAAATAAGAGAGCATAGACAATGGAGTAATAATAATTTTTAAGAGACAACCACGCTTCGCATTCTATGGTGTTGGTTGCATTCATGAAGTTCAAAACGTAACGGAAAAACTTTATTGATATATACTTTTAGGAAGAATCTAAAGTAACTTACATTCTACATATAAAATTTGTAAACTACAGCATAATTTTTTTTAAAAAAAATTTAATATAAAACTTAATCATTATCATATGTTACATATGTTGAACAAATAATAAGATATGTAAATACATATATTTTATGATTAAAAATATATATTGATGTGATGTTATCCAATAAAATTATTCTGAGTTGGTCTTTTTGCAAGTAAGAGAAGCAAATCAGGTCATGCACTGGGTCGAATTTATGCAACTAGAGCTTTCCCAACGAAGACCTTTTGGCTGACTAAGCATAAGACTTGGTCGAAGAAATACAAAATAGATTGTGTAATTGAAAATTGATATATTTCAAACACACATCCTTACCTCACTGTAATTGGAGGCATTTTATAAAGTTAGACTAACATGCTCAAGGTTATTAAGTCTAGATGGTATCATTTGATCCTTTTACCTCATCGTATGATCAAGATTTAACTTACGAAATTCATCAACCTGACTCAGGTAAAACACGTAAGTCTTAAAAAAATTCGTGAATATTTCATTATTTTTAAGGGTAAAGTTGTCATTCTGGACCATTTTGCTTATCATATATTGTATATTAAAATAATAATTAGATATTCCAACCAGTTCCCAAAGAGCCAGTTTTTATCATGCTTATCCAATTATCTGACTCCTCACTTGCGTGAGGAGCCCCTTGTCCTTTTCCACAGGTCTTTGTCCACATTTAATAATATCCAACCCAATATACAGATTGACAGGTCTGCTACCTTGATTAACTGAAGTAAAGCTTCACTAATAAAATTACTAAAATAGACAGCTAAATTTCTAAAATTAAATAAAGTATTTTTTATTTGAGAAACGAGTAATTGATGCTAATGGAATATTCCATAAGCCACATGTGTTCTTCCGACTAAAGTCTTTTTTTTTTAAATCTAAATCCTAACATTGTTTATTTGTTTAACAATACATTGACTTACCTTTTCATTTTTAGGGGAAAAAAAAAGAGTAGATATATGAAATATATAACTCATTCAATGATTTGACTAATAATAATAATAATAAAAAACTGAGATATTTTCTTAATGATTAAATTAAAGATAAATAAAATCTATATATATTTATAAATAATAAAAATAAGCAAAATTTCAAAATTTATTTGGCTGAATTTATAACTTGCTTAAGACATCTTATAAGATATTTGAACCCGAGTTTTTAATTTTCGTCATTATAAATATTTTATTGTACAGATCTAAATCTAAATTTTCGCTTCCATAAGAAAAGAATATCTCATGACTTATTTTATGAGTTAATCCTTTTATGTTATTCATAGATTTCAAAAATTCATTTAAAATAAAATAAATATTAATAAAAATCTTTAAAAAAAAGAAAAAGAAAAAGGAAAAAGTATCTTTTAGGCTTTAGCATATAAATTTTTTAAATATAGTTTATTCCCCAAGCTCACTAATAATAGCAGCCTCTGCAGATACTCCAATTCTGTGTTGACTCTTTCTCTCAAACTCAAACATGTCAGATGACTCGCCGGAAACCACCACCCCACTCCTCCACCGCCACCTCGATGGCTGGCGGCGCCGCCTCGCCGCCTCCCTCCGCCCTAAAACCGGCGTCTTCTCTGAGCTAAGCGGCGCCGTCGGCGATCTAGGCACCTACATCCCCATAGTTTTGGCTCTCACGCTGGTCTCCCATCTAGATCTCTCCACTACTCTCATATTCACCGCGCTGTACAATATCGCCACGGGAATCCTCTTCGGAACTCCGATGCCGGTACAGCCGATGAAGTCCATCGCTGCCGTCGCCGTGTCGGAGACGCCACATTTGACGGTGTCTCAGATCGCCGCCGCCGGAATATGCACCGCCTCCGTTCTACTCTTCCTTGGCGTCACCGGACTCATGTCGTTCCTCTACCGCTATCTGCCCCTCCCCGTCGTCCGCGGAGTCCAGCTTTCACAGGTGACGTACCGAATTTTCCTAGCTTTTGAATATTTATATTTAATATTTTAAGAGGATGACGAAAAGTATAATATTAGTGCTAAAATTCAGTGATAATGTCAACATTGGAGAATGATTTTTATTTTATAAGAATAATAATTACTTTGGTATCCTTGAGATTTAGCGTAACTAAGAACCACTTGTTGGCGAAAAATTTTACGAAATTTATGTAATATTATAAGTGAACATTTTATATATATATATATATAATTTTCCAGAAATATAATTATAATATTGCACTACTTTGTTGAAATTTCAATCAAACTAAATACAGGAGTATTAACTCTTAGAGAGTTAGTTTCCCGTTGCGCAAGTAAGGTAATTATTCCTGTTTTATAATTGATACACGTTTCAAGTTACAATAATATTTTATTTTGTCATGATATGCTAAATAAGTGTCAAAACCGTCAGCATCAATAATTAATGACCAACATTTATAAAATTTTTAAGGGACCACTAGGTTATTAGTATAGGTTTGTTAGTGGCACATTTGTAATTCAATAACAACTGAGATAGCAATTATTGTAAAACTTTTGTTAATTATCAATTTGCTACTGTAATTTATTAATAGTATCATTTTCTTTCTTTTGAGAGAAACGATTAAGTTAGTTAGGAGGAGGTTTCACGATTATGAGGTCATGAGTTCGATTATTTTTAGACACGTATGGAGCATTTTATTCTATTGAATATTAGCTTATTTAGAGTTTTTACTGTATAATAATTTGGCTAGATATCTTCATCTTAGTTATTGATTTCGAATGTTATTTATATGATGTATTGATATTAAGATTTGAATATATTAATTGTATCCCTTAAAAAAAAAATAATTAATACATTTAATTCTAACATTAATATATTAGATTAATAATATTTGATAAAAAATTAATTAAATTAAAGTAGAAAAAAGTTCCCACCCTATATTGATGAAAATCGAATTTATAATCTCTTAATCACAAAAGCTTTTCTTTACCACTTGAACCAGAGGTCATCAACATCAGCAGCGTTCATATGAACAGAAATTCTTATTAACATAGAATTTGTGAAAATCAAAGTAAATTTTTCTAACTTGTGTTGTATTCACTAACAAATATTTTGTCGATGAGCCCTAGCCTAGTTGGTTAGAAGGAGGTCTCATGACCATGAGGTCATGAGTTCGATTCTCCCGGATGCGTGTGAAGCATTTTCTTCTGCTGAATAGTAGCTTGTTTAAATTTTCTACTGTATAGTAGTTTGGTTAGATATTTATGTCTTAGTTATTGATTTCGAATGTTATTGATTTGATGTATTGATATTAAAAAATTTGATGTATTAATTATATCCCCTCAAAAAAAAAAAAAAAAAAAACTAACAAATATTTCATTTTATTACTAAATATATTGTCACTAAATTTCTCTCTTGTTACACTTCAAACAATATATTACCCACCTTGTGATTTTTGAATGACAGGGCCTGGCCTTCGCCTTCTCTGCAATCAAATACATACGTTACAATCAAGATTTCACCACCACCACATCCACTAAAACCACCGATCCCCGCCCATGGCTCGGCCTTGACGGCCTCATCCTCGCCCTCATTTGCCTCCTCTTCCTAATCCTGACCACCGCCGATGGCGGCGGCACTCGCGGCAACGAAACCGCCACCGACGTGCTCCCATCACACCGCCGCAAAATCGAAAAACGCCTCAAAACCTTATCCTCAATCCCATCAGCTCTAATCGTCTTCATCCTCGGCGTAATCCTCTGTTTCATCCGAGATCCCTCAATTTTTCACGACCTAAAATTAGGTCCATCGAAATTCCACGTATTGAAAATCACTTGGCACGATTTCAAAGTCGGATTTCTCCGCGGCGCAGTGCCTCAGATTCCCCTTTCTGTACTCAACTCAGTCATCGCCGTCTGTAAGCTCTCCGGCGACTTATTCCCTGGTACGGAACTATCGGCGACGAAAGTATCGGTCAGCGTAGGTATCATGAATTTGGTCGGGTGCTGGTTCGGAGCGATGCCGGTGTGCCATGGAGCGGGAGGATTGGCTGGGCAGTACAGGTTCGGCGGGAGGAGCGGATTATCTGTGGTTTTTCTAGGGTTGGGGAAATTGGCGCTTGGATTACTGTTAGGGAATTCATTTGTGAGGATTTTGGCTGGGTTTCCGGTGGGGATTCTTGGGGTTCTGCTGCTGTTTGCAGGGATTGAACTGGCTATGGCGTCGAGGGATATGAATTCGAAGGAGGAGAGCTTTGTGATGTTGGTTTGTGCGGCAGTTTCGTTGACTGGTTCGAGTGCGGCGTTAGGGTTTGTGTGTGGGATTGTGTTGTATTTGGTGCTGAAAGTGAGGGAGATGGATTGTTTTCGGTTTGGGAAAAGGGAGCGTGAGTCTGGTGGTGAAGATGAATCTCTTGTGAGTTCATAGGAGTTCAAGAAGGAGAATATGGTTTTTGATTTAGTTGGTCAATAGCTTTAAGACAACTGTTGTCTGTATAATAGTAGATTAGAGTATATGATAATAAACTTGCAAAATATCATGACGGGATTCAGAGATTCGAGATTTGAGATTCGTCGATCCTGATCCTGTTTTACTTTGATTGTTATTTAAGTAAGTAAAAGTTCTATCTTGATTTGAGTGGGGATAGGGTTTGCTGTGCAGTTCTACATAATCCAACCATTTTAGAGGGGGGAGGGGGTGTTCAATCTCAAAATAGAGTTAACGTGGCATATAAATGTGATAGAAATCAAGTTCTTGAGGACTTATTATTAGAGATGGGATGAATTTTCTATTTCAAAATAGTATTTTATCTCTTATTTCATACTTTAAATACATGTCACATGTATTAAATATTTTCTTATAAAAATATTTAGTAATTAATGCAATACACACGGCATGTATTTAAATATATGAAATAAGAAATGAAACACCATTTGGAATAGAGAATCATGTCCCTTAGTGTTACCAGCAATTTATAGGAATGGTATGCTATTGACCTATTGTATTTCAAAGAAACATGGCATCATAGTTATTGCAAGGATTGTAATTGGGTTCGATTTGGACTGGATTTGTGTGACTTGAATTCAAATTCAATTAATAAAATGCGTACCCAATTTTAGATTAGGATCCTCTAGGATTTTTATTATTGGATCCGAACCTGATATATTTCCAAAAATTTGGCTTAAAAAATACCCAAAAAAAGAAGAAGATTTTTTGGTCTTTATTTTTATATTTTCATAAAAAATATAATAAATAATTCTTTATGTTATTATTCACACAAATAGATAATTATAGTAACAAAATCAGATATTATACAAAAAGAACATCAAATATGTAGTCACTAATATGTAGTACTTATACTAAGGTGTGTGTATATATATAATCATTTAGGTTTATTAGATAAAAATTATAATTAAATTAAATTATACAAGTTTCGAATTTATTTTTCTTGTAAATTTTAGTTTTTGTATATACATATATTTAGATTAGTTATGAACATTATCGGATTCGAATCGTTAATGAAGTGAGTTGCTTAACTCTATCCAATCCTTATAATTATAATTGAATCTTATTTATCGAATATTTTAATCGATTAAAGTTCCTAAAATTCCAATCCAATTCGGATTAAAATTCACTTCATTCACAACCCTAGTTATTACTCTTTGGGTGAAGCAATATTGCCTTCATCTAGAAGTAAAGGGTTCGATCTTTTACACATATTTCCTATCCCTTTAAAAAAAAAAAAAAAGAAAATTGGCAAAAAACACCGCAACATTACCATCTAACTATAGAAATAGTGTATTATTAATTTTAGTATCACATAAATATAGATCTATTAGGAAAGAGGTCCTTAGTCCATCGTATGTTCGAGAAATATAATAAAATCCCGAAATTTTGCCATCTATAAAACAATGTTCCCAAAGTATCAAGACTAGAGAACTAATTATTTCCATTTCACAATTAGTTGCCAAAACACAAAGGGAATAGTGAACCAAAAATCATGGCGCCATGCCTTCATTTACCAGTTGTTGAAGCCCTCTCTTGAGCCTATCCGAAGCGATCCGACATTGGTCCTCGACCAATCCCCCGAACGAGATCCTAACGTACCCGGGACACCCACTCGAACACCCGGGGACCAAAACGACCCCATGCTTTTGAGCCAACCAACAGACAACCTCTAAGTCATCGTGATATCCATCAGGAAGTTTGGCCCACAAGTAAATTGTGCCTTCTCCTCCTTTAACAACATCGTGTCCTAATGGAGACAATGCTTCTAGAAGAAGTTCTCGGTTTTTTACAAGGTTTTTGACTTGATCGGTGACCCACTCAGGCCCCACTTCCAAGGAGTGAAGAGCGAGGCGTTGGCCGATTATGGAAGGACATATAGCGATGTTGTCTTGCACTTTTAGGAGTTGGGCTAATAAACCTTCGACTTCTGAAGGGTATGCTATCTACATCGAGCAAGAAGATCATAATGTTGTATGAGTAACGTTTCTTGATATGAAATAAAAGTATCAATATAGACGAAGGTGCTATGATACATATATAATGCAAAAATTAAGAGCGGATGGCAAGGAAACACGAGAGCTACATGACGACTTTTATTGGGGAAAAAGAAAAAGAATTGTCCGAAGCAATGCTTCAAATACTTGGGCACCAGTCGAGGAAAAAGAAATCGAGAGCACAAAATGTAATAGCAAGAAATTGCAACCATGTTAAACTTTTGGCTCGATCTCAATGCTTGTGTGAGGGGCCCCTCTCACTTAGACTCATCCAATGACCAAACCTATGCAGAAGTTCACATAACAATGGAAACTATACATCCAACTATCGAGCATTTTCGCTTAGAGGTGCTTAAAGAAAAGCTTATAAGTTCCCAAAATAAAATTTTATAAGAAAAAGGAAGGGAAATTGTTTAATACCGTAGGACACTGGAAAATGTAAAGCATTACTTACATATCCAACTTGCCATCCCATCATCCCGTAAGCTTTAGAAAACGAAAATATATTTACTATGTGATTGCCCTCTAAACACGCATGCTTTCGACCATCGTACATGAAGTACCTACAACAAAATCAATGCTTTAAATTCCAAACGAAACGAGAACTTTTTGAAGCTTTCGTATTGTTATGCAGCAACTAGCAATCCAAACGGGTCATAAAGAATTCATTATAGAAACTTTAATGATGCATGTCGTGTACTATGGATGATAACTAGCATTAATCAAGAATGATAACATATTCGAGCAAATAGGTAGATCATCTTTGCTCAAGAAAAATGATCTCGATAACTTTGTTAAGCAAACGTCGATAAACTACAATATAAACAAAAGGAGGTCTCAAATTTGAATAACAATATAAATTGGCTAAATACACCGATAATAAGTTGCAACATACATGATAGGGATAATTACATCAATACCCCCTAAGGTTTGGATAATTATCATTACACTTTCTAATATTAGTTCAGTTGATGGATGATTACAATTATACCCCTTGAAAATCCGGAAACATTAGTAGACCCCCAAATAAGAGAGCGTAATTGTAATTATGTATAACCTCAAGGGGTATAATTGTGATTATGCATTATGATGAACTAGTGAAGAAGATGTAAAGATAATTATTCAAATCCTAAGGAGTGTTATCATCATTATACCCTCAGGGGATGTTGGGATAATTATCCCTAAATGATATCTCACTTTTCAAGTTTCAACAATTGACCAGTTACCAACATCTTTACTATCTCACTTCAGACAACCTCAAACATATGACTAATCTTTTTATTTTGTCTACCATTTGCTTAAAAAACAGTCAAAATGCGAAAACAACAACAACGTGAATATATTGACATTACACATAAAAGAAAAACATTTACTTACTCATATGTATTGTCTACGACAAGCCAACATCCGGCGTTTTTGCAAAGATCTGATATCCTCTGCTTGGACACAAAATGCTTACAAGTGAGCAAAATGAATAAACACAAAAGAATGTTCACAAAATCAACATTTAAGCCGTTATAAATAAAGCTTCCAAAACGATTGTTTTCATGATTAACATGCTTATCGGAATATGTATTTGTCAAAAAGTAAATACTACATGCAAATCACATATTTATACGAATCGAATCATGAATCATGCTTTCAACAAAAACACGAAAATTTACCCGTCTCGGATCTCAATGGACTCGAATTACTGATTTTAATTTACCCCT
>JACFYI010003826.1:204467-219082 GCA_014898755.1 Handroanthus guayacan
AATAAATAATTACAACTACACCCCCTGAAAATTCTGAAGCCCCTAGACAAGAGGTATAATTGTAATTATGCCAATAACAATGTACCAAAAATAGGTCAAAGTGCAAAATTTCAATTCAAATACGGGATATATAATTACCTCAATGGCTCAATATACCCTATGGTTTGGAATATTTACCAAAACATCTGTGAGGTCTAATAATTACCATTACACCCCTTGCAAATCTAGAAAATTACAAGTGAATCCCCTAAACAAGGAGGTATACTTATAATTATGGGTTAGTTCACGAGCATAATTGTAATTATACATTTGTTGACGGTGGGGAGTGTAATGACAATTATCCAAACTTCAGGATATACTTTTGTAATTATGTCAAACTTGATAGGGTGTTCAGGTAATTATTCCTTAATATAACTTTCAGCAATTGTAGAAATGCTGAGTTCCAGAAAATGTACTTTTCAAGAATAGGACAGCACAAATTTTATGGTTCGACCAAAAAGACCACAGGCAAAGCCCTTCACACTTCTCAATTTCTTATCCTCGATACTCCAGAATTCTATGCAATAACGCAAGGATTAATTACCTCAACACCCTTGAAGTCTAGTATAATTATCAAAACATTTCCAAAACTTTACATAATTACTATTTTCACCCCCTATGTTAGCTTAGGACGAATAATTACAATTACAACTTCTAAAAAGTCTAAAATATCACAAGTAGACCTCTTGGATAGGGGTCGTAATTATAATAATGCATAAACCAGGGGGTGTAATAATAATTTTTTAAATAATAAATCATGTACAGGGAAAAGTAGACAAACCTCAGCCAGAGAAACACAATCTTTCACAACTCGGATCAACTCTCGTACCTGAAATTTTAAGATTCAAGCAAAGAACCTATGTTTTTACAACATTAAAAGCAACCCATTATCAAACATTCAAGAACATATGGCATGTATATAAAAACAACGAATAAGAGATGGAATACTATTTTAAAATAGGGAATCTCGTTCCGCTTCAGGACATCAGTGGTGATGGCGACATCATGTCCCACTCATTTGATTGGTCGTACAATATTTGTTTTATTACCCGTCAAGTCTAATATACTATGTCAGTCTATTACTATTTTTGCCATCAAATATTATATTTTAATGACATTTTAAATATTTTAATGAAGTATTATACATATTTAAAAGATTTAGAAAGCAATGTGATGCTAAGAAAAGGTTGATCACGGTTAAAAATCTTAAATTTTCTCAAAACTCTTTATGAAAAATAAATTTCTCAATGAAGCTACTAGATGAGTTGACTATTGTATCTGGAAACAATATGTAACTAAGTTAAATGTGAACAATAATTTGTTATAAGGACAATACCATATCATGGTGGTTTTCATCTGTTGCCAGATTTTTTTAAATTGAAGATATTTGGATTGGCACTTGACGACTCAATTCTACGTTTTGGGTAATTTTCACGTTGTTGAGTTAAACATACTTGTCATTATCCGTCTGTCATTGAGTGCCTTCTTTGATGCTCACGAACTCTAAATTATTGACCGTATTAATAGTATTATACCGATTTGACTTTGGGTATAACGAATTTTTCGAAGTTCCATGTTTTAAAAAAAACATATAAAATGATAACTATACCGTTAGCAATGCAATTAATGTGAAAAATAAAATAAATATAATTATTAATTAAAAGGATTAATTACGTTTGACTATTCTTTAAGATTGTGAAATTACCAAATACTACCTTTGTGGCTTGAAAATTATAAATTAATTCTCATAAGTTTATAAAATTACCAAATCATCCATTTCGTTAGGTTTTTTAACAAAAAAACTAATGATTTTCTCCAATTTTAGTCTCTAAAATCAGAACGGCTAAATACAGAGATATAATGGATAGTTAGTGTAATGGAAAAATTGGAGGATATCAGTGGTTTTCAGTAAAAAAAATCTAACGAAGTAGATGATTTAGTAATTTTAGAAACTTATGGGAGTTAATTTGTTATTTTCAAACTATGAGAGTAGCGGTTAGTAGTTTTATAATCTTAGAGGGTATTAAGATGTAATTAACCCTAATTAAAATATTAAAAGTATGAATAACTATTTTAGCATCTTCAAACATATCGGCGTGTATATCCTTTTCCTTTCTTTCTTTCTTTCTTTCTTTTTTTTTTTTTTTTTTTTTTGGATGTGTTAAATTTTTCTTTTTCCCGAACACTTGCGTCTCAAATTAAAATTGGAAAGTTGTGGTGCTAAAACATTTGGATGTATTATCCAATTCAATGTGAACCCTTTATATTTTCTATGAACCTTTTGGAAAGAAATGTTCTTGTACCTTTCTCTTTCCATCCAATGCGTCGTAAAATTACTATTTTACTCTTAGTTTGGCTTGAAATGAAGGGTAAATTATAGTCACATCTCCTGACATTAAACAAAATTACAATGATCATCATTGATTCATCATTGATTTTTGTTCTCAAATTACGAAAATCACCCTAAAGACTTTAAAGCTTTAATTGTTTAACAAAAGTTAATGACATCATAAGTGCATTTTTATTTTATTCTGACAATACCCTCAAGTACAAGAGTGGCCAGTAGTATCTTTAGGGAATATTTTATAATATTACATAGTAAACTAGTTTTAAGGGGCAAATTATAAATATTTTAAAAGTTCGTATAGCCATTTGTGGGGAAAAATAGTTTGATAAATGAAGTGCATAAAGAACCATAATCAAGGAGTAAAGTGTAATTATCCCTAAATAATAATATAATACGCATTAAAAATTCATGTATACTCTGGGCCCCAACCTGATGATCAATCTCATGCATTCATCCTCAAAGCACAGTAAATTTTCCAAATTTTGCCATCTATAAAAACAATTTTATTTTTGTTCCAAAGGTATCAAGACTGGAGAAATAATCATTTCTATTTCACAATTAGTTGCCAAAACACAAAGGCAACAATCAATTGCCAAAACACAAAGGCAATAATGAACTAAAAATCATGGCACCATTCCTTCCTTTACCAGTTGTTGAATCCCTCTCTTGAGCCTATCCGAAGCGATCCGGCATTGGTCCTCGACTAGTCCCCCAAATGAGATCCTAACATACCCAGGACACCCACTCGAACACCCGGGGATCAAAACGACCCCATGCTTTCGGGCTAACCAACGAACGACCTCAAAATCATCTTGATAGTCGTCTGGAAGTTTTGCCCACAAGTAAATTGCGCCTTCTCCTCCTTTAACAGCATCCTCTCCTAATGGAGACAATGCGTCTAGAAGAAGTTCTCGATTTTTTACGAGGTCCTTGACTTGATTGGTGACCCACTCGGGTCCCACTTCCAACGAGTGAAGAGCGAGGCGTTGGCTGATTATGGAAGCGCATATGGGGATGTTGTCTTGGACTTTTAGGAGTTGGGCGGATAAACCTTCGACTTCTGAAGGGTACGCTATCTGCATGGAGAAAGAAGATCAAAAGGTTGCAGAAACTTACGTGAGATATATATATATATATATGTCTAAAATATACTTAAAATGCTTAGGTGTCGATAGGAAAAGAAAACGAGAGAGAACATTAAGTAGCAGGAAATGCAACGTCACTAAACTTTAGGTTCGATCTCAAATTTGTTTAGCACCAGAAAGCAGCAAATTCACTTATTACTGATATAAGAAATAGGGGGTCCTGTTTCGCTTAAACTCGTCCTATGACCAAACCTATGCAGAAGCCCTTGGAATTTTCCTAGGTTGGTTGTCTTAATAAACTTACACGGGTAACATCGAAAACTATATTTCCGAATATCAAGAATTATGGGCCTAACATATTTCACACAACAACTAAGTTAATGCTATTATGAGAAAACAGCGCTTCTGCTAGATCAACATGATAATTTGAAATGTAAATGGAGTCATCACAAGTTGAAAATTATATCACTACATCGACAATATTCCACTAACTTATGCAATTTATTTATCGTCCACGTAAAGAAAACATAATGATATTCTTAAATTTTTAAAGAAATGGAGGAAAAGCCGGTTCATAATCAAAGGACGGATGTTCCAGGACATTAGAAAATGTAAAGCATCACTTACGTAGCCAACTCGCCATCCCATCATCCCATAAGCTTTAGAAAACGAAAATATATTTACTATGTGATCACCCTCTATACATGCATGCTTTCGACCGTCATACATGAAGTACCTGCATACAAACTCATCAGGCATTATACATACTCTTTCAAAGTGGATCCTTTAAAATCAAAATGAGAAATTTTCTGAGCTTTCAAATTCATATGCAGAAACCAGCAATCCAAGCGGGACATAAAGCATTCGTATAGACACTTCTCCAATACACAATGTGTGCTATGATCTATAATTTGCATTAATTAAGAAAACGTACTAAAGCATACTAGGAAAAAATTACTCTTAGACAACCTTAAATGTGTAACTAATAGATTTAACTTTTTATTCTGTCAATCATTTCCTTAAAAAACAGTCAATTGGCAAAAAACGCAAGATATTTGAGTATATCGACATTATGGATAAAAGAAAAGAAATTACTCACTCATATGTATTGTCTACAACAAGCCAACATCCAGCATTTCTGCAAAGATCTGATATCCTCTGCTTGGACAAAATTAATATACACAAATGCCAACAAGTGAGTTATAGTAATGATGACAATAAAGAATGTTTGCTGTTGACATTTAAGCCGTAGCAAATATGCATACGAGAATCTTTATGTGTTGAGTAAGAGAAAGAAGAGAGGAAAAGAGAAACCTTTAGAAGAGGTTCCGGGATATAGGTTCCCGAGGGGTTGCCGGGATTTACAACTGTTACAAGCTTCGGAGTTGGTTTTGCATGCAGTAACGTCTTTTCTAACCAGTCTGAAAACAAAGTACATTCCAATAATTACAAAATGAGTCATTTAATATAGGGAATGTTATAATCAACATCATGTGCATCATTGCATGTTCAGGCAGAAAATCTTATTCCCTCAACATTGTTTTACCTCGGTCCTAGACACACGACGAGGTGCAATGAGAAACATTTCCATGTTGGCAAATTATATCTTTCTTTCTTCCTTTCTTTTCCCCCTTTTTTCCATCACTTTTGTCGGGTAGCTTTTCTTTATTCTCTCAAGTCGATGCTAGTATAGGCTTTCACTATGCCCTGACTTATGTCACTTATCCATGCCTCAATTTTCATTTTCCAAAAGGAAGATTTCAGCTTTCACAATCTAATGAAATCCCATCATGATTTTTGCCTAGTCGTTGCTATGATATCTGTCTGATGTTAAATTCTATCATGATTATGTCAAATTTCTTAATGCTCTCGGTCTTATCTAGCTAAACCGTATCCCACCTACCGGTTCTTATATATACCGAAACAGTTCCTCCTACATCATCTATATACCGTTTTTTCTTCTAACAATGATAGCAAACCTAATGTAGATTGTATCATATGTGAAGCCACCAAAGTCTCAATAATAAAAAATATTATATGTATATTTTGCATTAGCGACAAAATTACTTCCAAAGCTCAGTGATAGAGAATTCCATTGTCTTGAAGAAATGGGCATTTTTGCTAGGATTTAACCTGCATCAGGATGAAGCGTTTTCGGGTCACCCGGACCCACCAGAATGTCAGTTACTCCGGTCATCTGGAACGACATGTATGAATTGAAATAGTATGGAGCAAACATGACAACCGAATCTCCGGCATCACATAGTGTAAGAACAATATTCACAAAAGCCTGCAACAATTAGCAACAATACACATAATGGTAAGAAATCAAGAAAATTTATTATGTAAAACTTCAAACTGGCAACCTACCAAGAGGTTACATAATATTATTTTGGCTGAGAATGGATAACTTTTCAAGAAAAACTAAACTGAGCAGCATAAATGACTAAGTAAAATTGTATTTCCACCGAAAATAATTGACAAAATTACCATGACGAGAAGAAAAAGCTAACAAGCTTCGCAAGCCTTTTTAAGTTTTAACTACGAGCTCTTTTCTGAAATGACTTAGAAAAAAAGTGTGAATCACATTGAAACTGCCCACCTGATTTGCACCTGCAGTGACCATCACTGAGGATTTATGTAACTTGTTTTCGTTTCGTAACTGCAAAAGAAACAAAGTAAGACAATTAGCTTGACAATCAGAAGAAAATTTCAGTTGTTTGTTTATCTAATGGACCTTACGAGGACATTGCATTAGAAAACTTGACCGAACACATCATTTCACCAGTTATAGTGCTGAGACAGGAGCCATTGAAATAAATCATGAAGCCCGTCAATTTTTTTTGGTATTCGTAAACAATAACATGAGTTTCGACAATAATAACATTTGTACAAGAAATGTTTTCAATAGCAAAAAAACGATAAAGTTTAGGCATCTAACAGATATGACCTTTTTTATTAAGGCCTCCCTCAGCTCCGGAAGACCTTCATCAGCACCGTAGCGACTGACTGAAGGCTCCCATATGAGTTCTTGCACTTTTTCAAGTGCCTGTTTTGGTGGTTGCCAGTACACAACGCCCTGCAACATATAGCACAATATGGATCAAATATTACCATTCAAGCTATCTTTGTTCTTCATGTTTGACAAGATCATATCATCAAAAGTAGGAGGAAAATATTTTCACTTCTAAAACCAGCTAACAACTTGTCACTTTATCCCATCTCACAAGTCTCAGAAATAAAAAGTAACTGATTAAGCAGCTGACATTGGAATTGCAACCGAGTCGAGGCTCAAATGTGCAAAGGAGGTAACCAGAAATAATGGAGAAAAAAGGGAAGGATTTTGAGCATAGAGCAAAAGTATACGACTGACTTCTTGCTTTATGTTTGCAAAAAGAACCCCAAGTCACAATTTAAGTACACTGCTGCCCGTTTGCCCATATATCGGGCTGTCACCATGCTAATAATTTCAAGATTTAGCTGCTTTCATCTACTGAATGGGATCATTAACTTACAATCAACTTAAATTCAAAGTGAAAAGATACCAGACCTGCTTTATAATAAACTTTCAGCAATTGTAGAAATGCCAAGTTCAAGAAAATGTACTTTCCCAAGGATTGTACAGCACAAACATTATTGTTCAACCACAAAGAGCATAAACAAGCCGCTTCATGCTTCTCGGTTTCTCGATCTCAACACTCAGAAACAAATGCAATAACTCAAACTACATAATTTACAAAAGTTGCCAAACATAGAACATTGGAATAGCAACCGAATCAAGGCCTGACCGTCCAAACGAGGTAAATAAAACCAGACAAAAAGGGCAGTGTTACGAGCATAAAGCAAGTGCATATGGTTTATTTCTGGATTTGAGACTTTTTGTAGCTTCTTAATCCAGAAATGCAGTTTCTGAATAGACCATACATGTGAAACAATAGTAATTTCTCAATATTTAGCTGCTTTCGACTACCAAATCAGATCAGTAACTTATAATCTACTTAAATAACAATAAAAACAGGTCAAAGTGTGAAATTTCAATGAAAATCATAAAATAACTTCCAGAAATTGTAGAAATATCAAGTTCAAGAAAATGTACTTCCCAAGAATTAGACAGCAAAAAGAGCAGACAAAGCCCTTCACCATTTTCAATTTCTAGACCTCGATACTCAAGAAATCTATGCAGTAACTCAAAATTATATTTATATAACTTAAAAGCTATGAAAATTAAAACATAGGGAAAAGTAAACAAACCTGAGCCAGAGAAACACAATCTTTCACACCTCGGATCAGCTCTTGTATCTGCAAATTAAGATTTAAGCAAAGAAATTATCTTTTTACAACATAGAAAGTAACCCAATATCAAAAATTCAAGAAAATAAACATAAATATGCACAAAAAAAGAAAAGAGCAAAAAGGGATCCCATTTTTCTATACAAAAATCAAATTAAATACCTGAACCATTACAGGGGTTTCAGTAAGCAAAGCCCTTCTTGCAAGCATCCCCAAAGAACCCATTTCTCTTACCTTTTTCTCTGTTCTATCACCCAAAAAATGTATGTATTTTCTGAACAAAAAGAACTATTTTACTGAATTAAAAATTTTAAAATTCTGGCCTTTTCTCACCTACCCTTTAAAGATTAGTTCTTTATTGTTTCTCCTAAAGATTGAGAAAGTTCATAGTGTATTATGTCTTTCAGGGAAGACAAAATAGAGAGGATAAATAATGAAAGCAAATAATTCTTGCAATTTTTGCTTGTAAGAGACGGCTCCAAAATTCCGGTAAAAAAGTCAAGCAAAGCAGAAAGGTGATTCCCTTTAGGTTAATTTATTTATTTATTAAGTTGTTATTTATCTTTTGTCATTGGAGAGACTATGACTTCTATATTTCTTTATATATATTATTCGTTCTATATATATTTTTGTAGTGATAGAAAAGTGAAGATAATAATTATTAGTAGTATTATATTATACTATTATATAAGCATGCTGGTTTTATATAGTCTTTTTTCTAAGTTTTGATTTCTTAAAAATTTTGACAAATAAATATTAATATTGAGAACATAGACTAAAGTCGTGAATTGATTGTTTTGCTTTTAATATAAAATATTTAAATATAATTGGATTATCAAATTATTAAATAATCATTATGTCACTGAATGCCTTTATAATGTCTATATTTATGTAACAATGATATATTTATTGTGTTACTATAGTGGGCTTTTTTTTGTTTTATTTATTTATTTATTTTTGTTGGAGATTAGTATTTCAATGGTTAGAAGGTTATATTTGTGATATGTTTATAAGTATATTTGATATATTAAAATGTTAAAGTGTAAAAAATGAAAATGACCCTCAAAAGCCATCTTTAGGGCATAGAAAAGATAAGCCCATAAGACCGAATTGAAGAAGTGCGATAAAAATAGATATGTTATTAAAGTTCAAAGAAATAAATAAATATATATATATATATATATATTATTGAAGCAACGCCTCAATAAATGGGATGTCATAGAAGAAAATATTTTAGCAAATAAGATGTATTCTAGGAAAATAAATGTCATTAAGAAGTGCAACCAATAGGTAGGCATTAGACAACATTTGCAAGTGTCCTTTTCAATTTTTTTTTTCTTTTTCTCTTTTAATTTTGCGACATTTACTCAAATTAGAATTGGCAATAAGGTGAGTTTTATCACTATTCACACCTGCTTTATAGTGATTTTTAAACTTGAAAACCCGCCTTTACAGGTTTGGGGTCTAAAACCCATACCCACCACACCCTAAAATAACAAAACTTGCACCTTACCCTTCCTTACCTGCACGTATTTTTTTTAGTTAATAATTAATAAAATGCTACTACAAAATTGTATAATTTTTCTTAAAAAATCATTCTTTCAAAATAAAGTACACATGAAAAACCAATCAAATTTAAAGGTACACAAGAACACTCTCCATTAATCAATTTAATGCCTTTTTTCAACAATTTTTTTAATTATATATAGTATGTTTAACTTATATGTTTTATAACATACATATATATATATAATATTTTATAATATAGATAGAGAGGGTTAGGGTAGTTCGGTACTCACGGGTAGGGTTTAGATTATCATTTCTAATCAAACAAGCCAAGCTTGATACGTAAATTCAGGAGCTAATCGAATAATTTGATTTCGAACTTCATTTTGGATTCAATGAACTTGAGCTTTATAATGAATCGACCGAATGAACTAAAGTATGATTTGGAGCACGACATTTTCATAGCTTGATTTTAATTGGTTAGAGAGACTACACGGATAAGGTTACTGCAAAAGTGACACTTCAATTCATTGGCACTATTAAAAGCTTTTGGCCAATAAAAAAGTCACACGTGTCAAGCACTATTTTTTATTTTTTATTTGAGGTACAATCACTATACACTCACAAGCCATCCTCATGATATAAACTCTTGGCCACATATTTGGATTAGAGAATTTGAAAATTAATAATTTATTTGCAAAATAGTAAACTTCCCTGGGTGAGTTTGAGTTGCTATGCATCTCCAAATTTTTGGTGTGTATTTTATTTTTTTTTTAATTTGTTATTTATAAATTTTAAACTTGTCAAATATTGATACTATTTAAAATTCAAATTTTAAAATTTTCTATGTGATGCGGATCCTTGAATGAGATAATTGAAAAGATTACAACTTTCAATGCGATAGAATAAAAAAAATTCAAAAGAAAGAGTAAGAAGTTATTTTCTTATTTCAGTTGTAAATTGCGTAAAATGAATACATTTTTTGCATGTAGTCATGCACTAATTAAGATCATTTATTGAGATATCCCTTTGCAAACACTCAAATCTATTTTGTGTCTTGTAAGATTGCAATTCTCTTAGTCTTGTAAATGTGTCTCCGCATTACATGTTACCTGTGATAGTACAATGCTATTTTTGTTTATGTACAATGCTATTTTTGTTTATATACAATGTTACGATTTACAAGTAGCTTGAACTCAGACATGATGTGTTGTCCATTGTATCCCCTTTCTTGTTTCAACTCCAAAATTATAAATTGTTTATTTATTTCTCTATTTTATTATTCTTGGAGAATAGGGTTTAACCCCTAACTTTTTCTCAAAAAAGAATTTTACGGGGATGTCGATTTTACTTCACTTAGAGTGCTTCGGCTAGGGATTTGTTTATTTGGCCATGTGGTGTTTAATTAAGATGATAAAGATTTTAAGATTTAGATTGATTTACATCCGTTGATTAAGATGATGATGCCTGCGTCCATGTTGACTTCTCCCATCGATGGCACACTCTTAGGAAAGGCTAGAATAAAACCTTGGGCGGTTCCTTAATGTAGAATCCAAAGAACAAATATTTAAAGGAGATCTTAATTGCCTCACATAGAGCCGAGGCATGCGGAGAAGAATAATAATAATTGCAAAAGTTGATTATTTGATCAGTTACCAAAATAGATCGGAAAAAATATAAATATTTTCACCAATATATATATTTGGATTATAAGATGAGATTTATTAACTTATTTAACTTAATATATAACACACTTTGTAAGATGATAACATGACTGAAAATCATGTAATTCTTGTATATGAGACATAGGGATGTCAATAAATTTGGGTAGATCAGAGACCCATCCCAGATGGAGCAGTTTTTGGGTAAAATAAATAGGTCCAAAACAGGTAATGGGTGTCAATATTTAGGACATGACAGGGCCTAAGGTAGGTTACGGGTTTAGGGAGACCCACTCAATATATATATTTTAAATATATTATATATTTAATATTTTTTTATGAATTTAATGTTTATAAAAAATATCTACATTTAATAAAAATACATATGAATTATATGTATATAAGGACACATTTATAATTATTAAAATTTATCCATCAAAATTCTATATTGCACAACTTCATTTCCATGAGTTAAAAATATAAAAGGTTTGCCGGGTTGGATCCGAGGAGTCTAGGTTTCAGGGCGGGCGAGTCTTAGGTCCTTAATAGAGTAGGTAGGGTGGGTCCTAGGCCCTGCCAAATCCAAACCTACTATGTTGCTATCCCTAGTGAGAAATTTTAATTAAGAATTGAAACATCTCAATCCAGCTCAATCACCAAGAATAAACTAATCTTTATTGAAAGCAAAATTTCCAAACTATCCAACAAAAACTACAAATTTAACCACAATTTTCAACTAAGGAGACAGTTTAAAACAATTTAAACGACACTATGTTTGAAAAAAGATAGCTTATTGTAATTAATAATTCAGAATATGTGAAGGACAATAGAATATTCACACCAAATATACATATTATTTGTTTGATAATCTCAATCACACAACATATATATTACATTACTCATCAATCATATTCAAGAACCTTAAACTGTAGCACTCCCATATCACTTGAGAAAGAAAATCAACCACAACGGCAACAGAAAATATCCAGACAACATTCGCAAGCCTCATAACAACAAAAACAGCAGCACAAAGCGAACAAGCTGCAGGAAACAAAATAAAAACATCATAAACATTTTCAAATGAACATGAATTCAATTTTGGGATAACTACCTCTACACCCTCTAAGATTTATTATAATTACCAAAATACTCTCTGGGTTTGGATAATTACTATTACATCTCATACTGTAAAATTCAAGTAATAAATAATTTCGATTACAACTCTTAAATGTATACATATATTATAATTCCATCCCCTTAACTTACATATATTATAGTTACACTCTCTTATCCAGGGGTCTACTTGTAATGTTTAAGAATTTCAAAATATTATAATGATAATTATACAAATCTTAGATGGTGTGATGCTAATTATCCCAATCTTAAGGGGGGTGGAGGTAATTTTCCCTTTAATTTTACTGCAAAAATTATGAAACATTAGTAACTGTACACGCTCAATGTGTGTGCTTAAATTTTCTATATATAAAGTTAAAAATATTTATTTAGTTTTAATAGTGATATCTTTTTCTTGAATTTATTATGTAGAATAATGAGATCAAAAGATAAATTTGAAAAAAAATAAAGTTGGAAAGGAGAAAAAAATTGTAATTGAAAAAATGGGAAAAAAAATATGAAAAAAAAAGTTAAAGAAAACTAATTTGTTATTATTTTTCACAATTACTTTGCAATTATCTTTTAATATAGGATTAATTTTGTCCATCAACTAAAAAAACATACCAAAATAACTACATAAGTTACTTATATACAGTATAAATGTTATACTAACCACGCATAGAGACATCCTTTCTCCTCATGCCTTCTTTTGACATGATCGGCATATGACATTTCTTGATATGCTGGTGCATCCATGATAACTTTTGTTGTCTTTTCAGCAGTGTATATAGAAATGGGAGTGTATGTATATATATAGTGGTTTGATTTATATATACATATATATATATATATAGAGAGAGAGAGAGAGAGAGAGAGAGAGAGAGAGGGTTAGGGTGAATTAATGTTGCTTGGTGGCGTAAGGGATGCCTTGGTCAAATTGCCAAATAACATAATACCCATATGTTATTTAATTCGATTCTATCTATGTTAGGAGGAGTGTCTTTTTCTCATATTATTTTGTTTTTGTATAATTATTTGAAATTAATTAGAGGTGGTTGGAAGTCTCTATTTCAAATTGAGATTTTATCTCCTATTTCTTGTCTTAAATACATGAAAAGTGTATTAAATCTTTTCTTATAAAATATATATATGACTGTGGACGTCATAACTTTGACAAATATCTGTGTAATAGAGTAGAAAATAAAAAACAAATTGAGTATCCAAATAGGGAATTTGGTGGGGGCGGGGGAGCAAATTGAAATAAATATTTTAGGGCCCCACCAAAACCTTATCTTTGATATTAAGACTAATTTGCCTATTGTATTGTGTTTGTTGCATTATTTCTTCGTTGCTATCACGGCATGATTAGCATGCAACAAAAAATATTATATAGGAATAAAAAGATTTTAGAAATGAAATAAAGATGGGAAAGAAATTGTATCATTACTTATTTAATTCCAGTCTCATGATTGGTAGCGAACAATAATTGACCGAAATGTAATGAAAATATTTTAAATAACCAAAATATCCTTTAATTAGTAAATTTTTTAAATAAAATTATTATTTTGAAAGAATTTGACATCTGGATTATTGGGCCATTGGTTTCTTTCATTCGATCCGATTCCAGAAAATATTCACCAAAATACCAGTATGACGTATAAAATCACTGACCATATTTATTAGGATAAAATTGAAAATTTTTTCATTTCAATTTCAAGTCCACAAGGGGTGGTGGCGCAGTTGGCTAGCGCGTAGGTCTCATAGCTTCTGAGTAATCCTGAGGTCGAGAGTTCGAGCCTCTCTCACCCCAGTTCTTTTCCTCCTTTTCCGCTTTTTTTTTGGCCTTTTTACTTTTATATTTTTAAATCTCGTTTTATTTTCATTTTTCGTTTTTTCTTGCCCCAAGAAAGTTTCAAATAGAATTTATTTCATTTGACCAATAAATATTACATAGTGGAAAGTGATATATGATGAAATCTAAAAGAAATCTTATGACATATGACAGTAGTATTTAAATAGGTTAAGATGTTTCAACTCCCATAATTAGTTAAGAATTATATGCATTACTTAAGGCTTAAGCATCATATTTATTCATTTATTTAGTTATTTATTTTGGGAGAGAGGCAAGCATGACTAGGTTAAGAAACGAATTTTCTTGGTTAGAAAAGCTATGCGTGATTCAGATTATTGACAAAAGATCGAGTAATGTCAACATGTCGATTCAAGGCTAAATTTTATAAGAATAACATTCTCATCAATGGAGTCAGTCGTACATAAGACGTGCTATAGTTACCAATTGATTGGTGCAAATGAGAGTCGTGTATTTCTTTCTGAAATTCGTTGTAGGGGTGTCAAAATTCAATCCAACTTGATGACCCAACACGATCCACCCAAAAAAATCAGGTTTAGGTTTGGGATTTTCAGGTTTGGGTTGAATCGGGTCAATTGAAAAAATGACCTGAAAAAATAAAATCACGAAGGTCAACCCAATAATCCAAAATATGGAAATAGGAATCCCACAATCTGACCAAACCCAACCCACCCAAGTAAGTTATTACACACACACACACACAC
>JACFYI010003826.1:278084-302969 GCA_014898755.1 Handroanthus guayacan
CATTATTTACCTTTGCAATATCTAGTTTGCCTAGCTGTATGGCTAATTCAAATCTGTAGTCAGGATCTGTAGCGACTTCAAGTGCATCTTCTATCATTCCTCTTGATTCCAAGAAACGAGCCACACTGCACGCATTATAAATTTCTATATAATAAATAATCAAGCCAAATAAATAGTTCCAGGAATTTAAATCTCAATAAGAGACAATGGGAAATTGCAATGGGACATGGAAGAAAGCAGAGGAAGGCAGCATCTTCACTAATTCAAAAACTCCATCAGGATACAAGGATTAGAAACCTAAGAATGTTGATTTTGTGATATAGTCGGCAACATACGGTTGATGTATCAGAAAACGGACTGGTATATTTTATATATTACAAGTAAAGCATCTTTTGTTTACCAAGATCAAGAACTTTTGGCTCGCTGCTTGGGTTAACTAAAGATTCATGTAGACAGATAATATTCTCATTCATCAAATGACTACTGAGCAGGCAAAAACATAGAGAAACAAGATCAATGTCACATAATTGGCAGATTAAATCAAGATGATAGTTGACTCTCAAATTTTCAAATCAAACCAGGCCTATTTATAATGATAATGCACATACAAAATTACAAATTGATTTTTTATATCAAGTTAATTCAATTATCATGCATAACGGCTTCATCAATTAAGAGGTTGAAGATGACCTGTTAAGTTGTTCCTTCGGAATTGATGGTAAGACCTGATTTGCCCTTTCCAGATCACCACGCATTACAAGAGTCTTGTACTCAATCAAACTGAGTAGCAAAGTATATCCCACAACACTGAAAAACAGATTCAGAAACACTTTGGTAAATAAGTACCCTTCTCTTTCATCACAAGGATGGAGAGTCAAATCATCTGATCAAAGATGACATTAACTTCAAAAGTAAAGGTAGAAATAAAAACAGCCGTTGCCACTAAAAGCTGGCATGGATGACTCACTTAAATTCTTTGTCGATGAGAAAAACTCGACTTTGATTAGCAAGATATCCAAGCAGGTACATTGGTCGATCTAAATGAAACATTGTTGTCACCTAAAAAATCACATGAAAAAGGGTGCTTTCTCACATTTTGGAAGTGGCAATGGGAGAGAGATTATTCTGAAAGTATATATGAAGCAGTAAACCATACCTCACCACCTACGCAATAATTGAGTCTCCAGGAAGAGTTATTGTAAATAAAACAATCCCCAACCCAAATTCCAGTCCGAACTCGTTCATTAATTTCATAAAGAAGCTCAAAAGCATCTTCCACGCCTTGTTCATCTACTGATCTCCCACTATCTAGATGAGCAGAAACTACATCACGCTGCAACATTTAAAGGCCAATACGGTTACTAACACTTTCCCTGAAATAACTTGCATGCAAAAGAAATTCAATATAAATCAAACCCTTACATTATACTTGAGTATATAGAATGATGTATCACTAGCAATAGTCACCAAATCACCGCTGTCAGCCCAGTAAAGATTCTGGGATACATCATCAAGGAACAAACAAAATAAGGATCATAACCTATATGGGCAAAATTGCATGTATCAAGCATCTGAAGCTCTAAGTTTCTTACTTTAACATTGACATCAATTCGTCGTATTAACCTGCATTCAGCCCAATCATAGAAACAGATAAAATCATTTGAGCACATCGCTAATAAAGTGCCACCATAAATGTGCTCAGCAGAGAATGTGGGCCGGATGCTTTTCTTCTCCTGAAAGAAACACCATACTAGCTGTTAGCCCCAGCAAGCAAACTAAAATACAGATCTATTCATCATTTTTCTAAATAAGAAGAGCCATACATCGACAGTAAATAAGTTCTTAAAGGACCTCAAGATGATTTTGGATAAGGTGATGCACTATGACAGTGCTAAAATCTGAATCGGAAAGAAAGAAAGGTTGAATGTAAAATTCAAGTAAGGGCACAAGAGGCATTGAGAGAGCTACAAAAACCACTTATAACTTCTACTTTGAAATTTAAATCTCAGCACACACTTGAGAAGATAGCAAGGAAAAGATATAGGAGGCAGAAAAACCAACCAGGAAATTTTTACTAAAAATCTTAATCTTCGATGTACTTTCTCTAACAGCATATTCTCCTTCCGTTGACCAAACAAATTCCAATGCCGAGCCAAATGATCTGTTTCTCCATGCCAAAGCTGTGTATATAATATACTCACCATCTCCACATACAACAACAAACCTACCATTAGGGTTATGCTTTAAGCTCTGCCAGAAAAAAGGGGGGAAAAATGTCAACATATAGAATAACAATAGCATCAGCTGATTTGAAATTAATCTAAAATGGTCCAAGAAGATGATCAAAGAGATACAACTTTCCCAACTCATTCAAATAAGATTTTAAAACAAAGGAAATGTAGTTTCTTCATCAACTAAATTTTATTCAAAAAAATCTTGTGAGCACATGAATAAGAGATCATCATTCCTACAACCAAATGACAAATTCTAACATCAATCCACAAAAGCAAAGAAGTGGATGAAACAGTCAAATGTCCGTGCAGTGAGATTACTTTACACGAACTTGTCTGAATAGAAATAACATGGATTTACATGAACTTCACACAGTGCGATCGCACGTAAATAACTTGATACACCGTTAGTTCATATAAATCAAGGAAAGTCACCTGTGGGTAAAGGTCGCAGGTTCCCAATTCCTTAACCGCCAAAGGTATTCTCTCTCCATCAGCAACCTGAGAGAAATTAATTTCAGAGCAGCAATTGACTTTGAAATTGGTTTATTAAGTTCAAAGAAATTCATACCTCATAATCTGCTCCAACACTCTTGATGTTAACAGTCTGAATTTCATTATGCTTGGCCCAAATGATTTTACCACTGTTATCCATGCTAGCAACAGGTACCTCCCGACCAAGCTTCACCATGATGGTTCCTTCATCATAACCGATTACAACCCTGAGCATTGAATCCAGCAGATTTAGGTACAGTCTCCGAGTAAACTGACACAGGGATACCAAGTGATCTAGAGAATACTGATATTATCAATCCGGCAAGATCCCTTGAGTAAAACCTATACCCAAGCTACAACAAGTTTTCAGAAACTGAGACTTAAAAATTAGCCATAGACTTTACTCATGACTACTTTTCTGAGAAACAATAAATTTAAATTCAGGCATCTAAACTAGGTGGAAGGTGGGACTTTCAAACTCCCAGCATGAAAACCGAGAATTCAAATAGATTAAAGAGATTCCCAACCAGCAAATCTAATCAATTGAAATGCAACTTACCTTCTCGAACCTTTCATGTAGCCAACTGCCCAAACTCTTTCAAGACCATAATTCAACGTGTTTTCAAGTCTGCATGATGACGCAAATGGTGAGAGATCTTATGTTTGGCCAGCCAATTGGAACAAATCATATTGCAAAATATATGAAGAGAGGAAAGAGGCTGCCGGCGCCGCGGGGAGGCGGGGGGTGGGGATGGATGAAGAGAAGAAGAAGAAACCCTGGTAAAGGTTAGAGTGGTTGAGGCAAAGGAATTATAAAATATATATTGGTCGGAATCGTGATGATTTATAAATTATCAAGATTTTTGAAGTATATACTCATTTTTCAGGTACTTTTCAATCTCAAAACAGAATCATACCAGATGAATTATGACTTTAAGATCCCACAGACTTAGTTTAATTTCAGCAAGAATAACTTTGAATTCTTGAGTTTAAAATGTCGAAGCAAAAATTCAATAATTATGACTCTGAGAACTCAATTTCTCATAAGTGAACAAACCCTAAACATGTAGAAGATGACTCTCGAGTCTCGACAATTAAGAAGAGAATTGTTGAAAACTTGTGAAGCTAAGGGGGGGCCCAAAAAATTAAAACAAAAAAAACAAAAAAAAAAAATCAATCAATCAATCAATAGTGGTCTAAGCATTATGACATGATAAAGAAACAAGTTAAATAAGGCAAGTGTAACCCAAGCATTAAGCCATCTTGTAGCACAAAACTTACCTATAAGTAGTGGAATGCCAAATGCGGACTGTACCATCCTCAGAACCTGTTATTATGATGGGAAGTTCAGGATGGAAGCAAACTGCAGAAACATTGTGTGTATGGCCTTCTAATGTCTGGACGCAGCTCTTTGTCTGATAATCCCACACCTGTATACAAATTTTAAAGATATTTCAGAATTTGAACACAGAAACTCCACACACCAGAGTAGAAAGAGGAGGCACAAACCTTAGCAGTGTGATCATCAGAACCAGTTATTAGATAAGGTTTATCACCACCAGTGAAATAATCTACACAATTCACTCCTTTGAGATGGGCATCCAGTGTAAAGTTTGGGTCAGGAGAGCCCAGATTCCAAATCTGCAAAAGCAACATTACAAGCCTATAATGCCACATCAAGTGAACCTAAAACCTCAGAATTAACCCGTGAACGATTTCACTCGTACCTTTATAGTGCGATCAAGAGATGCACTGGCAAAAGTATTGGTGTCTTTTGGATTAAAAGTCACTTGCATCACATAATGGGAATGACCCTCAAATATTTGAGTGCATAACCACCCTTTTTCCCAGTCCCAGAGCTTTATAAGCATGTCATCAGAGGATGACAGCACATAGGGAAGAGTGGGGTGAACAGCCACGCATCTAATATAATCTGTATGTGCCTCAAATACTTTGACTTTATCCATCGTGTTGTAATTGTACACGCGAATGAACATGTCATCAGCACCAGCAACAACCCACTGCTTTCGTGCAATGAACTTTGCAGATCTAACTGCGAGATTACATAGTAGGAATTAGCATGAACATGCTCCTCATCAAAATAAGAGTTTCTAGTGAATTCTTCCCCAACAAAAAGAGATAAAATATGATTCTAATCATGCACCTGGTAGTTCTGTAACCTCAAAAGATTTGACCATTGTCTGCAGCAGCAGAAACCAAGTTTCAAGACATAATTCAGTGTATACAAAGTAAACAAACAAGAGACAAGATATTGGAATAGCTAGCTAGAAAAATATGTAGAAGCTTCACCTCTCTTCTGAAAACAATACAAGGTTATAATCGACACCTTTCTCATCATAATATACAGTAAGACACAAATACTGCTTTCAATACATTCTTGGTCCTTAGAGAAACTAGCCTCTTGAGTTTGCAAACTAAGAGATTATGTTGATTTATAGTAAAAATATATAATAAGTTAATTTCTTTAGGATCTTTACTCATATTTGAAATGAAATTCTTATATAATTTTTCTTATTTATGTACACATACATGTATATATATGTTCAAATATAGTTAAGGCAGTATGGGTAAAATCGCACAGTTCGAGTTACGATCCTACGTTTACGATCTTTTTTCTTCCTTCCGTGTCAAGTCCAATTTACGTGTTTGACAACCTTGATAATAACGGTCCACCCACACATGCAGACAAGGAGATAAAGGGGTATGGACTTAGGTTTTTGAAAATAAAACCAAATACTAAAACTATCAGCTTGCAATAACATATGCACACAACATTATGCAGGTATTGGGTTCCAGTGACAGGAGAGCTAAGAAACTAGTTCCTTCCAGCAAGTTGCACATCACAGAACTTATTCCAAAACATGTTCATTGTTATTCAATATCATTAGTGCATAACATAGATCAAAATTTAGTGTCATTGTCAATGATTTAAATATTTGACATGAGCCAGATTGTTACCAAAATTTGGAAATTTTAGACGATGACAACAAAGTTAACCTAATCATGACGGTATATTTTAATCCACTCCACTTTGACTAGTCCAGTTGACATCTCAGACGTCCATCTCTTCCAGTGTTACAGAGTTGCATGGATATTGCACAGAGATCAATCAGCTAATCATGTATAATGAGTTAATCAATGAGGCAATGCCCCATGATGACAAAGAATGACAGTGCCAAGCTGCACTTTCCATACCTGTGTCTGATAGTTCCAAATGCAAACAGTCCCTGAGTACAAACTTGCCAAAATCCTGTGGAAGTACAATGCAGTATGAATAATCAAAATTTCGAGATAACTAACCCAAGAAAACAGAATACGATCCATGCTCACTGTCACATGTATTTACAGGTCAGGCACACTGCCTTCCACGGTACATAAACACCCGAACCAATATCATACTATAGCTAGATGAAATAAACTGAAATATATATCAAAACCCAAAACTGGATTAACAACATGATCACAGAGAACATAAGCTTGCAGTTGCTGATCTCTTGAAATTCAACTCTGTAAAATGCTAGCCAGTAGGATGTCCAAAATGATTAAGTAAGCGGCAGCAACAAGCATACCATGGCTCTGATGGATGCAGATCCACAGATTTTACTCTCTCTGATCGTTGTGCAAGTTTCCTCTGATGCAATGAATGAAAAAAAAAGTCAGCATTCAACAATCACTCCCTCTCTCACACACACACACACACCCACAAAAATCCCAAACAGAAATTCTCAATTGAAATGATTCCATACCTTGATTTCTAGTCTAAGCGGCTGCACCACAAATCCAACCGAAAAAACAAACAATAAAAAAAAATTGAGTTAGTAAACAATAACAGCAGCTCCAGATCTCAAGAACCCGGCATCAAATCCACACAAATTACAAATCTACCACTCAATTGAAAACAATCGAAATGTCGAACCTCCCACAAAATGACTAGCAAAAACAATCCCAAAACGCAAATTTAACAAAATTGATAACAGATACCAGATCTAACAGCCAACCGCGAACGCTAAATCAATAGAACGCCGATTATAAGCAAATTAACTCACCATTTTAACAGATTCAGTGATTACGACTGGGAAGCCCTAGAGATCCGAGTGTAAGATCTATAAAGAGTGAACGAGTATATAATACGCACTGGATGCTTAGATCAAGAGAGAGAAAGTGCTCAAATTGTGCGTAATTTAGAGAGACAAAGAAGAGGTTTTGTGCTCATATATCAGTGACCGTAAAAATCCATGAAACTATGAAGGTCATTAAATTTTTTTTTTTTTTTTATAAGAAGGTCATTAAATTTATTTATTTGTAAGAAATGAGATTTTTAAATCAATGCTTTTGTGTGAAGCAAATATTTATTTTGTTTTATTTTTTGCAAGGGTATTAACTACTAGAAATGTAAACCAATAATTATTATTAATTAAATTACTCTATTTATAAATAAAAGTGTTGCATTTTCTTCTATTAACTTAATTTTGAGTCGTAATTAATTTAGTTCTACGATGAATTTTGTTGACCCCTTTACAATTAATTACATTTTTGTAAATCGGTGTTTTCCTAAACAGTATAATTTAAAACAATGTGTTTAATGTTTAAAATCAATCAACTTGACTCCAAATTTAGAAAACAAGTAATTTTTGGACTCAAATCACAATTTGTAATTTCTTAATTTTACAATTTTATCTATATCTTCCTATGTTTGAGAATATTTTACAATGATGATTCTATGCTAGCACAACAAATTAAGATTCAAGTGAAAAGCAATATTGTAATTATATTTATCTAATAATCAAATCTATCGTCAAATATAAAGATTCAATCACATCAAGGTATTATTCCGTTGTATCAGAGACAGGTCACTATCTATTACGTTGCAATATTTTTCATCTGCGCCTTGTGTTTCACCCAACTTTTTATCAATCTTATTCCATTTCAAGTTTTATGATGATTTTGCTTGTTTCAACCCACAAAGTTTACTAGTATAAATAACCATTTGTATAAATCACAAGATAGCGCATATAGGCTTGTACAAATACTTATGTTCACGAAACCCATGCCTTACATGTTCACGCGCGTGCCCCGACAATCCATAAGCAATTAGCCCACTTGTTGTGCACACTGTCTTTTATCTCGTTTCTTTGTGGTGCAATTGAGCAAATCCTGGAAAAAAATTTTGAACTCGAGCTCGAGATATATGTATTACGCTTGAGCTTGAGTTCAAACTCAACGAGCCTATTTTGCTTGAGGTCGAGCTATTATTGAACAAAATTTGAGCCTCACTTGAATTAGCTCGATTATGCTCAAATTTTCAAATAACAGTACAAATTTGAGCTCGTAAACAGCCTCGAATGTTTGAATATAATAAATTATTTTACATAATGCAATTATTTTTATTTAAAAATGCAATATAATTATTATATAATATGTTATATTATATAATATCATATCATAATACATATATATATCAAAATTACTAATATATAAATTAATATTAGTAATATCTAAAATTGATATTGGTAATATTTAAATTAATAATATATATATGAAGCCTGGATACACATAGCTTGAGGTGATGCTTAAACTCAATTTGGCTAGACTCAAGTTCAAACTGTTTCAACCTAATTTGAGTTTGGCTCATAAGTAGGTTCGACTCATTTGCACAATTAAGTGCATCTCTGAGTCAGTGAGAATTTTTGTTTGAGAAAGTATTTCAATAAACGAGAAAGGACACTCCATTATATATATGAACAATATAGCTATCTTCACACCCTACAATTATTAATAAATTTAACAACAAATTTTTTTCAAAAAAATAGAAAAAAAAAGGACAAATGCATAAATTTCTCCAAGAAAGTAGGCCAACACAGGAGGCCCATCCCATTCCTTCCTGGGCCACTCTGAACAAAGACTAAAAGGGCGAGGCCTGGGATTTGGATTTATGTCCAAATTGGGCGTTTTACACTAATGGGCCTCTTGTATTTAACTCATATTCCCTTATCAATAAGAAAATCGAAGTTGGACAAACTTATAGGGAGTGTTTATTTTTGAAAATTGGGATAACGAGAATCTGGTTGTGAATAGTTTCTTCGGCAATTTAATTTCAGCCACCGAAAAAAATTATTGCTTACCTTACGACATTTTAGGGGTGTTTGCAATTACTTATTATAAGTACTTATATAATTATGAGTTGTTGAAAGCTATTTTTAAGTGTTTGGTTTCACTGCTTCTGCTGTAAGTTCTCTAAAAATAATCAGCAATAAGCTATAATCTTATAAGCAACCATGGGTGCTGTAAGTTATTTTTTATTAAAATAAGTGATTATAATTCCAAACACTACAACTTTTTATTAACTTATAATGAATTATTTTGATAATTTTCAAATATCACGTACTTTTGATTATAATTTGATTTTTTCAACTTTAAGCAAAAGTAAGTAATTATACTTTTACATAAGCTATTGCAAACACCACCTTTACTTTGGAGTTTGAGATAAAGAAGGTTTAATAATCACTATTTTATTTGTTGGTTTAAATTTGGATTAGATGGAACTAATAAGGTCATGAGTTCGATTATCCCCGAATACGTGTGGAGCCTTTTATTTTATTAAATAGTAGCTTGGTTAAATTTTTTACTATATAATAGTTTGGTTAGAGTTTTTCTTCTTAGTTATTGATTTCAAATATTATGGATTTGATGTATTGATGTTCAAAATTTGTTGTACTAATGGTCTTCCCCTAAAAAAAAAAACAAAAAAAAGGTGATCTATACTATATATAAAGTGTAAGGACTAAATGTAGTTTTTTTTTTCTTTTTTTGTGGTATGTATTCATGTGTTATGGCCAAATACCCCTTAACATTAATTTATTTTAATAACCACTCAAAACAGAGTATAAAGTTATTAATTTACTAATTTATCTGTTTATGTTATATTATGAGTATATTTATTTTAAATATATTGATCACATTCTAATCACTAAATATATACAAATTAAGTTTTCATCATATTTTAATATATATTAATTATTTTGAATACACGTATCGAGTATGCAGTGGATGCTAGTTTACATTGAAAGTTTTTTGTTGGTTTATTTACCTTATTTTGATTAGTTATTTATTTTAGTAATTTTCTATGAAGTAGATTTATCATATTAAATGACAAAAAGCCATTACTAAAAGACAAAACACTGCAAGAGCTTAATGGCAAGGATAGTAATTTTTTGGGACAGCACGGCCAAAATTCGTGGGGAAACAAAAAAAGGCAAAAAAAGAACAAAAAACTAGTTCCATAAATTGGCCAATTTGGGGTTTGATATTACCGTCATTATCTCACTTTCCCGCGGGCCGGTGGGTGAGGCTTGTTTCCTAGCCTTGCAAAGTCAACATTGGTTTCAGCCTTTTAGGGGAGTTATTTCACTAACCTTTTGCTTTCTTGTAAAGTAAACGCCCATTAGGGCTGGTTGACTTTGAAAGTATGAGTTTATAAAAGTTTAGTTTATGAAATGTTTATTTGATGGTTTAAGTGGGAAATGTTAGAGTTAGTATTGTGTTTACTTTAATGGTTAAAAATAGTTTGATTGTCTTAAATTGTGTGGAGGGTTTACTTCAATGGTTTGTATTAAGATAGTTTATGTTATTAAATTACTTAAACACTCTCATATTTAAATATTGCAATAGAAGTTGAGCTGAAATGAATTAACTTTGAGCTGCGGCGCATGTGATTTCAACTCTGTGCAATTGAGTTAAGTGAATTTATGCCACGACTCAAACATCTTGCGCTTTAGCTCGAGGTTATATGATATAACAGATTCTTTTGGGTTGAAGTACACATTTATTAAGCTCCAATGCAAAACTATCTCCAGCGCAAAACTATCTATTCTATGCATTTTTAGATAGATGATTCACATGCCATGATATAATTATTCATGCTCCAGTGTGTTTTGTTGCTATTCAGTGGGAGAGAAAAGAGTATAAGGCTTTTTTTGAATTGGCACCAGTAGCATGTGCTGTAATTTTTACAGCAAATTGAATAGGATTATCAAAAACGTACAGAGATTTGTTTTACCCATGATGTAACCTTCCAATTTCAAGCATTTCCTCAAATCTCCATTATCTCTTTTGTGTGTCTCTATTTTCCTTTTTTCTTTCTTTTTTTTCCCCCTTTTGAAAAAGATTGCACAAAGAAGCAGTCAAGATATAAGAGTGAAAACTTGAAATTCACTTTTTTGCAGTAAATTATGGCCTGAGAAATTGAGCTTATGGAATATGCAAAATGGGTTTTTCAAATATAGTTCTAGGATTTGTTGTTGAATCACTAGGCAGAGGACGGAAAAACGAAACTTTGAGACCCTCTATGGCTCAAAAGATAAATCTGCAAATGAAGAAGGAGAAGTTTTAATGGAGAATATTTTTTCTTCTATTATTGAATAAATCCGCCATTGTTGGGGAGAATAAAGAAACAACAAGCTTTGTTTTTTGGGAAAGAGATGATGATGGCATGTTTTGTAATTCTTGTTATAAGTTGGACACAATGGTAATTGAGCCATAAAGATTTATCTGACAGTTTATGTAACTGCCCAAATTGAAGGATTTGAGCAAATCCTCATTAACCCATATAAGTGTGGGCTTGTAGGTTAAGCCCGTGTCTGCAAACTTGCAAAGTAAACATGGGTAAAAATGGGTTTATTCTACCTAAACCCCCATTATCCTTCAATGTAAACCAGCCGTTAGTGGTTTGAGTTGATTAGTTTACCGTAGTTTGAATTGATGTTTACTTTATTGATATGATAATATGTAGGCTTAAATGGCTAAAGATATTAAAATGAGAAAAAAAAAAAACAAATCTTACTATTAGTGTGAAACTAATTTTTAAGTTTGAAAGACATAAGGTATAAATTTGTATACAGATGGAGATAATAGCGAAATTAACAAAAGAATATTTAAATTTTGGTTTGTAAACACGTTATTTTTACGCATTCCATGCTTGCCTTGTTTCCAACTTTCCATGCTTGCGTGTTGGCATCCCTCCCATGGGTGAGAAGCAGCCATCCAAACATTCTGCATGGCCAGGGGCGAACCTAGGCCAAAGAGATGGTTTGGAAATATTTTCAACCAATAATGAACGTGCCTTGTTTAGAGCCCCACCAAATATGTGATTGCCTCAAGCACAAAGAAATAAACTACACTTAATTTGCACACATTTCCCACTTATTCAAACTAACAGTATTTAATTATTAAAATTGGATTTTGGACCTAAATCATCTTAAAAAACTATCTCAAGAAGTGAGTTAATTAAGCCTAAGATCTATTTTTAATATGATGTCAAAATCAGATTCATTCTTGCTACTTGCAACTCAATTCATGTTATTCTATACTCTAGATGTCTAGTTCTAAGCATGTAGGGTGTATATTAGAGTTCTACAAAGGTAAAATGAACGGTTGGTAATTTTCTCATATAATCTTGAAAATAATTCTTGACTATTGAAATAAATTTTAGAGTGCTTTGGATTTCAAATTTTAGAGTGAGTGAGGAAACAACTTTTCCAGGTGCGCCTACTTGTGTTATCTGCAAGAAGATGTTTACATGATTTGACCTCCACAGGTCACTCTCAACTAAAGCCTAAATGCTACTTCACAATATAAAATTCAGTAGTGATGAGTGCCACATCAATTTCAAGTGCACATGAGAAATTAAACAACCTAGTCTACCTAATTTGAGGATTAGTGGTAATAGAATGATCAATTAATATGTTATCGTAGGACCCAATAAGACTCTCAACAATTAATTGTTTTCACGACTGGACATCCACTTGCTATTTCCATTTAAGTCACTCGAAAGAAAATTTTTAAATTAAAGAAAGAAAATTTTTAAATTAAATTTAGTCCGTTATCAGTGTTAAACTATTTCAAGCACTAAACATACTGTATCGTATAACCACGAACCAACGTTTTTCTTGAACAAATTCAGCACCTTCCTGTCATGCCATGTCAATCAAAAGGGTGCAACCAACTAAACTAATGTTTTTTGAGCGCACAATTGGCACATTTCAATTGTGTGGTTGTCAATAAGAGGGAAGCACAAATTTTTCTTGTTTTCATGTTTTCATAATTTCTTGATACATTAAGGGCATTAGGCAACCACAAGCCAATGCTTCCATGTGCACGTGCTCTCCATTATCACTTTGTAATCACTTCAAAATTTTGTGGATTTTAGAGTGATTACAAAAGCAAGCAACGAGCTTGTGGAAACATGTAGAAGAGAAGGGCATATTACCTAATATAAACACCCTCCAACCTTTGCCATAATTGTCAAACCGCCTTTTGATGTTTAAATAATTATCATTATATGACAAATCCTCACAATTACGTCTCTTAAATTTATGCATAATTACAATTACACTTTCTTATACATAGAATCTACTTGTAATGTTTCAAAGTTTTTGCATAATTATAATCACACCCCCTTATATGGGAAGTCTATTAATAATGGGGTAAATTGCAGTTTGCCCACTTATGAAATAGAAAATGTGCAAAAAACTCCATATGAAAAAACAATAGGTATTGAGGCCCTTGTTATTTTAAAAATCATACGTTTTACCTCCCTCCATTAGGCAATGCGTGCTAACTCACACGTTTTGAAGTTATTTTATTATTTTAACTTATGTAATATCATTTTTGTCATTTATTAGTAAATATATAATACTCATTAGCATTAGTACTAAGTCACAAGTGCCGTTTTTTCTTTTTTCTTGTTAAAAAATTTTTGCTCTTCTATTGCTTCATTATTTAATCGGAGAAAGTTCAAGCAAAAAATCACTTGTTTTTGGACATTACAAAGGGCAAAAATGACATTGCAAAGGCCAAAATAACAAGAATAGCTTCAAAACATGCGAATGAGCACACATTTCCTAATGAATGGGATAAAACGCATGATTTTTAAAATTATAAGGGATCTTAATGCCTATTATTTTTTCACTGGGAGTTTATTGCATTTTTTCTATTTCACTAGGGGGTAAACTGCAATTTACCCATTTATAATGTAACAAAATTTTTAGAGGTGCAGTTGTAATTAATTGTTAGCTGAGCTAATAATAGGGTATATAATAATAATTATTCAAATATTAGGAAATATTTTGATAATTATGCTAAATCTTGAGAGTTGAGTTAATTATTCCTAAAAAAAGTTGACTTTAGTTTAGGACGAAAAATTCAAGATAACCATAAAAACATTGTCAATTTTGCCGTGATTGCCAATTTAGCACTTACAAAGCTATATGGGCAAACTATTACCATTGCCAATGAATTAGTGGGATATCCTTGGAATAAACTTGTCCCCCACAAGCAAAATCTCTAAAGAAAATGTAAAAGTGGAAAATATGCCTAGATTCCAAAGTTTTCTACTTAGCTTATGACTATGAAAGTTTAGTCTTGTAGCTTACTCCACTTTTGGGCTACTTCGATGCCAGCCATGTGGGTGGCCACCCAGGTCACTGGCAAAAGGATACGTGTCCTTCACTTTAATTTTTTAGCTTTTGTGTCATTTATGTATTGTAAGTAATTTCTTTTTTGTTTTTTTTCATTGTGCGATATAAGTAATCGAGTCTATGTAGGGTATTTGGCGAAATTATATTGTAATGGAATTATGATTATAATGCTCTTTTTATTTTTTCTTAAATGACATGTGTCCAATATTATAATTTTAGCTTTAAATTGTCACTCCCTCTTTTATATTTTAATTTTTATTTCTTATAATTGTAATAAAGAAGGCATTCTAAATCATATCAAACATTAATATTGAAACATTAATATTACATTAATATTGAAACATTAATCCTAAACCTCTTTTGATTGTCCAAACATTAATATTATGTTATATTTCATGGCACACAAATTTTCAGATTTCATAGTTACATATTAATCATTTAAAAAGGGTGAATTACAAAAATCACCCTTGAGGTTTGGTGTAATTACAAGAACCATCCCTGAGGTTTGGCAAATTACAAAAACTACCCCTAATGAAGTAATATCGCTGGGATTTAATGAAAATTGATGATGTTACCGTGTGTATAAAAGATAAATTTCAACTTTACTTTTAAATTTACTCTTTGTCTATACAATAACATCATCAACTTTCGCTAAATTTTAAAAATATTGTTTCGTCAAGAGTGATTTTTGTAATTTGCCAAACCTCAGGGATGGTTCTTGTAATTACATCAAACATCAAAGGTAGTTTTTGTAATTCACCCTAATAATAATAATAATAATAATAATAAACCAAAAAGTTATAAGTAAAGGACACATGTCCATTTTCTAGTGACTTGGGTGGCATCAAAGCAGCCCCACTTCTGGGTGCAATAATTTGCTTCTGAGGATAGTGCAGGCACATGCTAGAGCCTCTCATTCAAGGCTTTTTGAATCAAGATCCATCGTTAAAGAGTTTGTTCTAATTTTAAGTGTGCTCTAAAGACATAAGATATTTTTAGTGGGTTTTCGATGCTCGACTCAAACTCAAGTCAAGAAAATTAGAAAATATAAAAATACATGAAAAATACAAGTTACTTGAGGTTGTGTGTGGACTTGATTAGAATTTAGTAGTTTGATTTACTCGGATTTTTGGTCTTTGTTGTTAAAAATATGGCAATAATGATACTAGGTTGTTATCAAATATAGAGGTTCGTTTTTGTCGAGATATTAATCAGTTGCTTCCATAGAGAAGAGAGAAGACCTTGATATAGATATTTTAAATCTGACAACTCCTCCATTTAGAGAAACACTATATATCATTATATCCCTAATCGAAAAAAGAAACACATGGTCATGTCTTCCTACAAATGGGCTCAATACCAATGATGATGGTCCAAATATGTTATCAAAGTCGTGCTAAGATATTTTGTATTATTTTCTTAGCATGTATAAGATGCGCAGGTTTTGGTTGAAAATGGTTCTCGATGGAAAAGAAAGAAAATCTCAATCTATTATTTTAAATTCTTAGACTCATCCAATAAAATATAATGCTAACTATCTTCACAACACAGGAAATGCTTAATTGAAGTGAAATATATGTTTAACATCACAATTCACCAATCAAAGATCTCTAATATGTGATTTCAATTTGTGATGAGAATTTCCCTATTTGACTCAAATTTATAACTAAATATAGATATTCGAGCATATCGAGTTATTGTTCATTATCATATATTCAATAAGTCATTTTATCAAGTGCGTTAATGGATGAGAGCGTACATCCGCTTCTAAAATCATGCGATTCTTAAATCTTACAATAATAGCTTTCATCGGTTTCATCGTGACCTGGCCTAGATGAGAGTGAGATGAGAATATGAACTTTCTTTTGCAGCAACATATTTCAAGGGCCAGGAGTAGCCACAATATGAACCACATGATAAACTATAGGTATTATGGTTGCTTTCAAATATGATCACACAATACACACAACTTTCCATGTCTTCTTCGACAAGAATAGGGTTAAAATGCTGCAAGAGAAAGGTAAAGGGGATATTCTCAGGGAGATGTGGGAACTCAACTTGGATTAATCATAGAACATGGGCTCAATATATTACCTTCTTTATATTGCTGACTTCACATTGAAAAGCATCCACTACTCCCCGCGTACAACAAATTAGATATATTGTCCAAAGAATTATTATTATTATTATTATTGCATAATTTTATGAGTAAACACGTTCTTTAAGCTTAATTTCTTGTAAGTCATGTTTGAACTTGATTTAATTGGATCCTGAATGCATGAAAATATCTTGACGTGCTGCATAGGTTGATGTGCATGATACACATGTAGACCTCGGCTACACATTATAAATGCCATAAATCAAATATAAAAGCACCACTTAATCATCATATTTCAACTATTATTGTGCTCGACTTCATTTGGTTCAACCCACTTAAGTTTCGAAAAGTTTTAGCTCATGATGTGACATTGCCAAAATGTCATCTAGATTAGCCAGTGGACCATATGAATTGACGACATTAATCTTGATAAAGGGACAACATCTAGTCGAGCATAGTCAAACATGGTTTAGATCATTAAATGTGCTTGTGCTCCACCAATTATGTATGAAACTGACACCTGTGCACTAAAGCCTGGAGCTTCACACACACACACACACACACATATATATACATACGTAAATAAGTAACTCAAGCATTGTCCACGTTCGCATACTCTTACACAGTTACACTTATTATCCTTCGCTCGTCTTTGCCTCATCCACAAGGCTATTGGAGGTTTTTCGATGGGCTCACCTACCCCCGCGTGCTATAGAATCATAATGTCGATCCACTAGATTAGAGGAAATTCTCCTGATCGTCATCAACTGAGATTCCCTAGCAATCATAACTATTTGTGATCTAAGGCTCTAACCTCACTTTCAATCTGTTTAATTTCAACTCGACTCAAGTTGTGTTTGCAATAACTTATGTAAAAGTATAATCACCTACTTTTGCTGAAAGTTGAAAAAATCATACTATAATCAAAAGTAATTGGTATTTAGAAATTATCAAAATAATTCATTATAAGTCAATAAAAAATTATAGTATTTGGAATAATAATTACTTATTTTTATGAAAAATAGCTTACATCACTCACAAGCGGGCCCAAGGCTGCTTATAAGATTATAACTTATTGCAGATTAATTTTAGAAAACTTACAGCAGAAACAGTGATTCCAAATACTGAAAAATAGTTTTCAGCAGCTCATAATCATATAAGTGCTTTTTATAAGTAGTTGTAAACACCCCCTCAATAGATCATAAATAGATTGATGCATGTTCAACTTGTTTGCTAACCTCGTGTCAAATTGTTATCGATTCTTCTTTGTGAATATCGAAATAAAAGAACTATAATTAATTATTTTGTTACACATATTTGTGGCTGCATGAAAATGATATAGATGTGATGCGACCATAGTTTCTGCAGTGCTTTTTTTTCCCTGTTGGAATTGTAGATAGATAGGGGCTCTCTTTCCCTTCCGCCCCACAAAATTCCCCATTGACTTTATGCCATGGCATATTAGTACATTCCTTTGCACAAGAAACAGCAAGGTGAAGTACATTAGATATATGCAAAATGCAAGGGTTGTTGAGGCCAACTTGGCATATGCAATGTTAACTCTATTAATGTTTTTTCACATATTAAAACCTAAAAATGTTATAATTAGTACTACAAGATGCACTTGGCTAGAAAATGAAAAAAGAAAGATTACTTCTATAATAGATGTTGACATATTACGAAATGTCCAAAATACTCCCTAGAATAATGGGCAATTTAAATAGAATCGCAAACTTATATGCAGGTTAGGACCCGACCAGACCAAGCAACATGATATCATAGCCGCACAATGAAAAGTATTGAAGAGCATAATAAAGTTAGGTCATCTACATAATGTCTGACAAATGGCATCATTTATAAATATTTGAAACAAAACGCATATATGTGGTGTGTCTCTTTACTTGCACTTGATCGATTACATTACTGACTTGATCGTCGAATGATTTCTTTGCTTTTAGATCTTAGAATCTTTTAGATTGAGTGTGTAGTTTGAAACCTCAGATGATCAAGGCAAAATTTGTATCAACAAATTAAACCCTTTCATATGGTAGGGGATTTTTAGTGATTTCTTTAATTTAGGTCCCTTTCAGAAACAAAAAAACAAAAAAAAAAAAAGTTTAGGCACCTTTCAAATAAATATACATTCGTATTATGAGCCTCTACTTCAAGTCTTTGACTGTCAAACTAACAAATGTCACTATCAAGAACTCTTTAGCTGGCTATGCAGTACTGCATCTATAAAGGAATTTTAAGACTGAAAACTGGCATAAAATGGACGGCCCAGATTGAAAGGCCTATTTTGCCTCATCATAGGCCCAAATTCTGTCCCCTTATTGGGAAAGATGGTAAGTTAAAGCTCTATATTTAAAAGTGCTTAATCTCATTGGAATATGGGTAACTTGCCTCCTCTCTTATCAAAAAATAAAAAAAAATGGGTAACTTAAACTTGCCTCCTCCAACGGTTTAGAGGGTGTCTGGCGTTGGTTTCGACAGTAGGTTTTAGCTTCTAATTCTAAGAAGTGATTTTGTGAATATGTGATAAAATAATTTTTGCTTTTGCAAAAATAATTTTAGATTAAGAGGGTGGTAGGCATTGCTTTTGGGAACAATTTTTGCTTCTAGTTACTGAAAAATAGTTTTGAAAATATTTGGTAAAGCAAATTTTACTTTTGCAAAAATAATTTTAGGCTAAAATGAGAGAGTGTTTGACATTGCTCTTGGAAGCAACTTTTAGCTTCTAGCTACTGATAAGTAGTTTTAGAAGTGTTTGGTGGCAACTTCTACTTTTACAAAAATAATTTTAGGCTAAAATTAACCAAAATTTAAAAGCACATCTTGAGGTGCTTTTAGATTTTAGCTTATGCTTTTCACTTAAAAAATTATAAAAATAATATATTACCTTTATTTTTATAATTTAAAATTTAAAAATATAATTATATATATGAAAAATCACTTTTTTTTCAAACATCACCGGTAATTTCTCAGTAGATTTTAGCTTTTAATTACAAACACTCTCAACTTTTACTATTCACTTCTATAACTAACTTCTCAACTTCTATATGTAAGAATCACTCTTTTCTTAAGCAGAAGCAATGCCAAACACCCTCTCAGCCAGAGTTAAAAAAATTTTACGAAGATAATTTATTATCTTTATTTTTATAATTTAAAATTTAAAAATATGGTTATACATATGGAAAATCAATATTTTTTTTTTTTGCAAATATCACCAATGACTTCTTAGTAAATTTTAGATTTGAATTACAAACACTCTCAATTTTTCTTCTCAACTTCTCTGCGTAAAAATCACTTTTTTTTTAAGTAAAAGAAATGCCAAACCACCTCTAAAAATTAGTTAGAATCTAACAACACATTCCTTTTATATTTTGCTTCTACTTTTTGTTAAAAGAGTTTTATAAGTATATTTTTATTATCCTTATTTTGTAATTTGAAATTCAAAAATTCTAAAGATAAGTGAACTAAAAATAAAAAATCATGGAAATTCACTTTTTAGTTTTTAATTGTGCAAACTCTCAACTTTGCTATTTACTTTTACAACTAACTTTTCAATTTTTTTAAATAAAAATCATTTATTTCTAAATTAGAAGAAATGCTAAATATCCTCTCAATAAATAAAATTTAGATACATGCATCGAGTATGCTATAATTGTTACTTTCCATTATTCACTCAAATATCATTAATATAATCTTTACAATATAACGTCACATTACACGTTAATTATCAAAATCCAACAAAATTATCCTCAAACAATGGTATTCATGCAATATTTAATTAATCCTTCTCTAAATCTTATTATTTTTCTTAAACTGCCAAAGAAGGGGAAAAAAAAGCAAAAGACTCCTTGTAAAACCCAACACTATAAAAAGCCCAGATTATCCCAAGGACCCCTTCAAAAATCCTTCACCCAAATCCCTGAAAATCATCTGATTTTTCACACAAATTTACACATAAATATATATTTTCTGTAGTAAAATTAAAAAAAAAAGAAAAAAATGTTTACGAACACAAAAAAAGTGGAGATTTTTCCACAATCTGCATGTCACCATGAACCCACGGGGGGTCGGGCGCCAATGCCGCCGTTGGAAGTGCACAAAGTGTGTCTGCCTCCACCAAGAACCACCGTGGAGAAACTCCGGCACCGCCTCGCTGAGATCTTCTTCCCCGACGACCCATTTCACAGGTTCAAAAATCAAACGTGGTTCAGAAAGTTTGTTCTTGGGCTTCAATATTTCTTCCCTGTTTTTCAATGGGCTCCGAATTATAGTCTACAGTTGCTGAAATCTGATGTTATTTCTGGGGTTACGATTGCGAGTCTTGCGATTCCGCAGGTATAATATGAAAAAATCTGATCTTTGTTATTAACGTTTGTGTTAGTTACATTACCTTCCCTTCGAGATACAGTATTTATCAAGTCACCCACTCTCTTGCGGGTTTACGAATTACGTAGACTTGCCCTCGTTTTAGAATTTTGGATAGAAATTGATTAAGTCATTAAAAAAAAAAAGTTGACCTTCCTAATATCTCCTTGTTTTATAATGTCTAATTTTTTACAGATTAAACCATCCTTATCATAATTGCTATTTGTGCTTGCAGTAAGATAATTGTTGCAAAGTATTACTAATTGTACTTTAGCCTGTCAATGTCTCATACACGAGGGACGAGGGTATATTAGGAAGTTTTGTTAATCTGTTGAATGTGATATAGACCCGTCGAAAGTTGTTGGTAATTTTGAAACCATGAGGGCGTTTTGGTAAATGTATGAGTTTTTTGGTTTGGTTTTGTTAAGGATCTGTTTGGAGTTTGAGATATCGTGAGAAAATAGTAAAACACTGAAAAAAATATCATTTGAAGTAAGGAAATCATGAAAAAATTGTTGTCTTTTCTCCATCAAAATCCAAGGGTGAAAAAAAAAAAATGTTTCTACCAAGTGAAACGATACTTCCACTTTTTCTTTTTTAGTTTATTTTCTTTTCTATTTTGTAAGATCCAAACATGGTTTAGAAGTTGTGAGTTTAGGGTGTTATAAAGTTGGAAAATGGATTTTGTTCTTTGGAATTGCTTTTATGAGTCCTTGGATTGTAATATATTTAATTTACTTAAAGCAAAAGAATCATGATGGTTAATGTGGACCCAAAACTATTTTAATTGTTACTAGCTTTTTTAGTATAAGGGATCTCTTGATTAATTTCATTTTAAATGTATATGGTTTTGCTTTTCTAGGAATCTTTTTTTAGGGGAATTTGTACTTTGTGTCGAAGGATACGGAGAGGGTGTACGGCTAAGCTTATTTAATACATCTGATAAGTTCTTACATGTTATTAGCTTGTTTCTGAACGTATATGATTTTAGAGCTTATTTTCAAAATAAGTTGTTGAACTATGTGGATATGATAAGATATTACAGCTAAACATATAGTTAAATCAAAAGATCATGATAAGATCTTAAAAATAAGCTACGAACTTTTTTTTAAAAGAAAAAAAACTTATTAATATCCAAAAATCTTGTTTAGGAGTTTTATGAGTTGTTTTCTCGAAAAAAAAATTACCGTACACTTTTTAACATCTTAGAAGCTTTCAAAAATCTTACGACGTAACTTGAAGAGCTTATAAGTTCACTCAAACACCTCGAAATCTTTACCGAAGTAGATTATGATGTGATTCTCGTCTCAAACTGCGAAATGATCCCTTTTTTTTCTCTAACACAGGGAATTAGTTATGCAAAGCTAGCAAATTTGCCAGCCATAATTGGGCTTTGTAAGTGCCAAGATCGAAACACCATTTTCTTGCTTGAAATATCTTATAAATCGAATCTTTATATTAAGTGAAAATGGCTTTCATGCAGACTCGAGTTTCATACCTCCTTTGATATATTCTGTTCTTGGGAGTTCAAGACATCTTGCTGTTGGTCCTGTCTCAATCGCTTCTCTTGTAATGGGCACAATGCTTAGTGAAGCTGTTTCTTATGTTGAAGAACCGATTCTTTACCTTAAACTGGCTTTCACTTCGACATTCTTCGCAGGATTATTCCAGGCTTCTCTAGGTTTTCTAAGGTATAAACCAACAAAAACTACGAATATAATTTGTGTTACTTCTAATATACCTACTAAGAGGGTGTTTGGCTAAGCTTATTTGAAGCATCTACAAGCTCCTATATAGTGCAATTTGTTTTAGAGTGAGATATTAGATTGTATTTTAGAAATAAGTTGTTAAAATGTTTGGATAAATAAGGTCTTGAAGCTCAGAAATTTAAAAAAATATTTGTGTTTGACTGGTGATTGGCCTAAATTTGCATTTTACAGATTAGGATTCCTCATCGATTTTCTCTCAAAGGCAACTCTAATCGGCTTCATGGCTGGTGCGGCCATCATTGTTTCATTGCAACAGCTAAAAGGGCTACTCGGCATAGTCCATTTCACCGGCAAAATGCAGCTAATTCCTGTTTTATCCTCTGTTTTCCATCACAGAAACGAGGTATAATCGTTATCAAAGATAATTGTTTCAAAAATGACAGAGAAAGATCTTCCGAGTTATTTCACTTCTGTGCAGTATTCTTGGGAGACAATTGTCATTGGACTAGGTTTTCTCGTCTTTTTACTGACGACGAGGCAAATAGTAAGTGATAGTAATCTGAAGTCTTTGCCCCTTTTTAAAAGATTTTCTGTCTTTTGTTTATGATGCAATAATCTCAACCATGTACGCAGAGCATGAGAAGACCAAAACTGTTTTGGATTTCGGCAGCTGCACCGTTAGCATCTGTTATTCTGTCGACCATTCTGATAGTGTGTCTTAAATCCAAAGTTCACAGCATTCAAACCGTAAGAAAGATGAAATTTTTCCTAGTATTTTTGCAGCTTCTTTTTTTTTTCTCTCTCTCCCAAATGCCGACTTATTCAAGAATCTTATTTTGACAGATTGGACACTTGCCGAGGGGCGTGAATCCGCCATCTACAGACATGCTATATTTTAGCGGCCCTCATTTGGCGTTGGTGATCAAAACCGGTATCATAACCGGAATACTTTCTCTCACAGTAAGTTTTTAACAAAATCTCTTCATAGTTTATGAAGAATCCATGAATTTATCACTTCCATAATTTGGAGGGTATTTGGATAAACTTATAATAAGCTCTAAAATACATGGTATAAGATATTAGGGAGCTCTAAGATAACATAAAGTGTTAAGTAATTTATTTAAAAAAGAGTTAACAAGTTCCTAAACTAAGATGTTACGATCTTATACTCTCTTTCTAAGCAGTTCTTAACTTATTTTTCTAGATTTTAACATCTGTCTTTAGCTTTATCTATTTTAAAAACAAAATTGTCATTATTATTATAACATAGTATAAGCTTCAAAAACATGTTATTAGATGTTGAAGCTTATAACAAGTTTTAACTAAGCTTAGCCGAACACTCCATTATACATGAAAGACGATGAAACATAAAAAACCAGAGTCAATTTTTGTCATTTCGTAGGAAGGGATTGCCGTGGGACGAACATTTGCATCTATAAAAAACTACCAAGTTGACGGTAACAAAGAGATGGTGGCTATTGGCCTCATGAACATGGTCGGCTCTTGTTCTTCATGCTATGTTACAACTGGTAAAACATTTTTTTTTTTGTTCATTTTCTCGTTCATCCCTTCACGGCTTAATAGGACAAATGTATACATGATAATGTTAAAAATTATCATTTTTTCAGGATCGTTTTCGCGATCTGCTGTGAATTACAATGCTGGAGCACAAACCGTCATATCCAACATAGTAATGGCCACAGCCGTGCTTGTTACTTTATTGTTTCTCATGCCACTGTTCTATTACACTCCAAATCTTATCCTGGCCGCTATTATCATAACTGCTGTAATCGGCCTGATCGATTATCAAGCTGCACACAAACTCTGGAAAGTCGACAAACTCGATTTCATAGCTTGCTTATGTTCCTTTCTTGGTGTTCTGTTTATTTCTGTCCCTCTTGGTCTTGCTATAGCTGTAAGTCTTTCGTCATCAAGCTCATAAACATATTTGGACTTACTCAGAAAGGCCTCACCAAACGGAACAAATTTCAGGTTGGGATTTCGGTTTTCAAGATTCTGCTGCATGTCACGAGACCAAACACGGTTGTTTTGGGAAAAATTCCGGGGACTCAAATATATCAAAGTGTTAGCAGATACAAAGAAGCTCTTAGAGTTCCCTCGTTTCTGATCCTCGCTGTTGAAGCTCCTATTTACTTCGCGAATGCTACTTATTTACAAGAGAGGTCAGTTTAGAAAAGAGAATGTTTTCCATATCCACCGATGAATCGATATGTTTTTTCTGATGTATTTGGGACCAACTTAATCGATCTAATTGGAAGGCTAGTATTTGTTCAGTTGAGAAGTGAAATATGTACAATGTCGATTTTCAAAACTGCAGGATAATGAGATTGATTAGGGAAGAGGAAGAGTGGCTTGCATCAAACAACAAAAGCAATATCAAATGTGTGGTTCTTGATATGACAGGTGAGTGCGAGGAAATTTTTTTTAAATTAAGATCTGTCTTATAAGCTCCACAAATT
>JACFYI010003826.1:318879-336598 GCA_014898755.1 Handroanthus guayacan
ACAACCTGCAGCGAGGTTTAAAATGTGTTCCCCTCATTATGAAAGGGATTATTGCCCTCACAACCCTATATGGCAAGCTAACAAAAAATTGACCTGCAATCCAGGGACGTATACCTTACTGTCTACACCTTCTACAACTCATCAAATACCCAAATAAAGATTACAAGGAAAACGAGAAAACAGATCGAAAGTGAATCTTGACAAAATTCATACAAACAGTTGCACACACAGGATAGAAGCAGAATGTGACCATAAATATCCCACTACACCCCATCACAACATAAAAGTTTACGGAGTCAAAGGTACAACAGAAAAATATATTAGAAAAGGAATGATTACCTGGAATTCCCGCACTTTAAACGTGGGACTAAGGATAGCACATTGTAAAGCACAGCCTTTGGCAACACATTCACTTGCATTCATTGTGCGCCTAGGCTCCTTCCCAAAGAACTCAGTCAATATCTTAATTATAGCAGGGACTCGGGAGCCTGAACCGACAACCTCAACTGAATGTATATTCTCAGCAGTCAATCCAGCTTCTGCAAGAGCCTTTTCCAGTGGCTTCTTCACGCGTTCCAAAATTGGAATGCTGATTTGCTCAAACTCTTCTCTCTTAATGAAACCTCTTACATCCTTCTCATCCATCAAGCACTCAATGTTCAGAGGTGCCTCAGGATTTGCACTGAGGACCTTCTTCAACTTCTCACAAGCAGCACGAAGCCTTAGACAAGCTCGAGCATTTTGATTGACATCAATCTTATATTCATCCTTGAATTTTGCAGCAAAATGCTGGAAAAGAGCTTCATCAAAGTCTCTTCCACCAAGAGACCGATCAAAAGCGTGAGCCAATATCTTCAGCTGACCTTTCTTGAATGCAGCAACGCAAACTTGCAGACTTGCATGCCCAACATCAACGAATGCGACGTTCAAGGGCTCATTTTCAGGTAAATCAGTCTTATAAATACCATAAGCTAGAGCAGTAGCAGTAGTCTCATGAATAAGACGAAGAGGATGTAAGCCAGCAATTGTTGCAGCATCTATAACAGCTCTCCTCTGAAGGTCAGTGAAATAAACCGGTATTCCAATGCAGCAATCAACAACTGCTGCATTCAAATTCTTTTCCGCAATGCTCTTCAAATTGGAGAAAACCATTCCCAAGACCTGAGTGGGTGTAAATGTTCTAGTTTCTCCTAAATACCGAGCATGTATTAAAGGATATCCATCAGGTCCTTCGATAACCGAAAAGGGCAATGATCTGAGATCACGCTGCAGCTCAGGATCGGAAAACTGGCGTCCAATCAATCTCTTTACTTGAGATATTGTGTTTTTTGGATTCATCATACTTGATGCAGCTCCTGCTGTCCCCAGGAACCGCTGCTTTTCGCCAAAACATACGATGGCAGGAGTTTCTCGCTTTGATTCATCATTAAGCACAACATCAATGCCTCTCTGCCTCGCAACAGCAACAACACAGCTCTCGTTCCCAAAATCAAAACCAACCACGCTCATGTTTAATAGTTTAAATTTGCGGCACAGTCACTCGACTGGTACAAATAGGTAATGACCTGAAGCATAAAAAAATCTACTTTATCATCACAATTAAATAATAACAGAAAACTATGCATCAATGCAAATTATTCATACTTTGTGTGGACATCAATCAAAAAACAATGAATTCTCCAGTCATATTTAACAGAAAATTGTACATCAATGCGAATTATTCATACTTTCTCTGAACATCAGTCAGAATTCAGAAAGCAATGAAATAGTCCAATCATATTTTATATCTAACGCATCACAAAAGTAGAAGATAAAAAAACCTTCCGTGCCATTTATCAGTCAAAGCCTCAACACCAAGGTTGATGTTGTTCATATTCACGCATTTCAAGGTAACGTGACAAATAGTGCCCTCGCAGACACTCAAATTTACCAACTCAAATGAGTTCGCAAAACAGATTCCCACAACTCATAATTTTCGCCCGAATTACTTTAGAAACGCACACTAAAACTAAAGTAACATTAATTATGGACCAAATCCCCCAAAACTACCAACCTCATTAAGTTCCAAACGCATAACTAACAATGACAACAACCTTAAGCTCCAACACCTAAATATACCCACCAATTCCATCTAAACAACCTCAAAACGATCAGAAACCACATATAAACAACACCCAAATCCATTCAAATCAACAAATTAAACAACAACAAACACATTCCAGCACAAAATCCACAGCATACGGATACTGTGTAAAATCAGGGAAAAAACAAAGAATAACAACAGATTAGATCTGCAAAAGCTTAGAAAACCATACTAGGGCTACAGATTCAAAAAGTACCGGACCTTACAATAGATCGAGTGCGCCCCGCCGAGGATTCTCTGGAATTTTCACTTCCAACAAATACAGTCGTCTGACGTGCGTGAGAGAAATGCAGAGCATAAATAGGAAGCTGGGAATTTATTATTGAGTGAAAAAAGTTAGAGAGAGAACGAGGTTTAAAAGACAAAGGGTTTGTGTGGAAATTTCAGCTGTAATTTATTTTAAATTTAAAAGAAAAAATGGAAAAAAAATTGAAGGGGTCCAATGGTCCTAGATGTGTCTAGGGGAATCGGGGAGACTGTGGCTTCTAGAAAGATCTTCGTGTTTTTTTTTTTAATTTTTTTCCCCCTATGTTGGCCTTGTTTTTGGGCTTTGATGGAAGTAATGTCCATTCTGGGCCTGCGACCCGTCTTGTTTTGATTTTTTGATAGACATGTGTGAGATTTCTATTTTCTGGTTGGGCTGCCGATGGGCGGATTCTACTTTGATCCGAGTGATATTCGAATTTTAGGATCTTTAATCAGTTAAATTTTTTCGTGAATCATATTCAGTTATGAGTATTCGTAATATGAAATAAATTAATTGAATATGTAATTAAGCAACATGATCAGTTCAAGATTTAAAATTAAAGATTAACAATATTTTTTATTAAAATAACAATATTTAATATATATATAAAGTACTGTAATATATGTGATTCTTTAATTCAAAATACATGAATATATATATATATATTTTTATGCACTTTATTTATTAAAATAATGTATATTTATTTTTAATATAATTTTATTTAGTATTATTCTGGTTTGATTTTTATCAAATTCAGATTTGGTATTAATGGTATCGAGTCCTATAGAATCTTGAGTCTAGTTCAAATGTGAAAATCAATAATTGGGTTTGGGGACAGATATATGTTGGTTTGATATAGATCTGATTTGCTTACAGTTCTATATCTAAATAGAAAGTGGTAGGGTTATCAGTAAATTGATTGAGGTCAAATTAGTGTTATTTGAATTTGAATCCGATAAGCAATGTATATAATTTAAAAAAAAAACAAAAAATCTTTAGGATATATGTCTTTTGAAATCATATTCAATTACGAATGATATTTGAAATCTAATAAAAGAATTCCTACTTGATTAAACACTTTTCCTTTATTTTCTAAAATTTTGAGTTTCATATAATATATGGCTTCCATACAAAAATTTGCAAATAATTTAAGTTTAATCCAAAAACTTAAATATTTTGACTATTAGTCTTCATTTCATATTAGATATTTACCCTATCATAAAAAATATCATTACAATATTTGACATTTTCTTTTCTTCATTATTGATTTTCTCATTGAAATTTGACCCAAAATTCTATAGGAAGTGGGCTCATAAATATCAAGTTTAAATTTGATAAAATTCCAAAACTCAATAAGAAAATTCAACCAAATAATAGTAAATAATAATTATATGAAAATAAATATATACTATGCTACCAAATAAAATACCTCAAGAATGTAAATCTACCTTATGAATTGTACAATCACATATATTTTTATTAGAGTTAAATTCATTTTGCCCCCTTGTACTATAGGGATACAATAAAAAATCCCCCTATACTATATAAAACTTCAAACACCCCCCTGACCTATTTCAAAAGAATTATCTATACCCATTTTGCCCCCATTGATATCTATATATTACATAATTTTATTTTATTGCATAAAATAATGAAGACACAAAAAAGAAAAAAGATTAGCAAATGGGATTATTTAAATCTATCCTAGTGCATTGCTTTAGCAATAAATAATGCATTTGATCATTCTATTGTTTCTTTTCTTTTCTTTTTTTTTTCTTTAATATATATAAGTTCATAAAATATTCAAATAATATTTGTTTTTTCATATTTTTCTATGCTTGTTTACATTTTTCAAAATTTTTAACACATACTAATATTAGTCTGAAAAATCCCAATTTCTAATATTTAAGTGTTGAACATACTAACTGATTAAACTAATATAGCTTTTATGCATTCTAAACCAATTTTATAAATTATATTATGATTTATTGATTTAAGAAGCATTTTCCATTTCAAAGTAGTTGAAGACATTTTTAGAATTTCAAACTCATGGAGGCTTTTATTCCCCAACGAAATTTTACATAGAATAGTTGTTAATGATAATTTATAAAATTGATCTATCAAAAATTTCATTAATAATTTGTACAATAAAATAAAATTATGCAATATATATATATCAATAGGGGTAAAATGGACATAAGCTATTTTTTAAGAGGAGTTTAGGGGGGTGTTTGAAGGTTTACATAATACAGGGAGTTTTTTGATTATACTCCCATAGTACAAGGGGGCAAAGTGAATTTAACCCTTTTTATTATATTATATTTAAGAGTTTTTATCAATGCTATATATATACGCGCACACACACATATCAATCAATAAAAAAAATGATCAAAATTCGGATTAGGATTTTTAATGAATTGAATTGTTTAATTTTATATCCAATTCATTTATTTCAGATTATGCATATTTATAATTTGATGTTTCCATTGAACATTTTAACCATTTAAAATCTTAAAATTCAGATTAAAATTAAAAAGAAAAAAAAGAAAAGAAAAGAGAACAACAAATTTTAAGATTCACATCATCCATGCACTTATATCTTCCATTTTAGCTCCCTTCTAACGCCACTGCCCCGCTATGGCTGACGACTCGCCAGAGTCCGCCCGGAACTCTCCTGCAAAATTGCAACTAAATCCACAAAAGCACCCAGAATGTACCCATGAGATTTCTCATTATTCAAATTTAGATAACAAAACAAAAGCTCCTTCATGAACTCCCAATCCAATTCTCCGTTACGCTCCAAATGCACCTCTGCTATCTCCAGCATCGATTGCCGGAAATCCTCGTACGGAGTCGACGAATAAGTTAAAATCGCGATGAAATCCTCTGGTGCTAATGAATCATTCGCCTCGGTCTCCTTGGATTCCTCTGCCATAGAAGGATCAATTGTAGCAGAGGCGGCGGAAGCGCCTGCGTCTTCCATTATCAATGAGCTTGACGAGCCGGAGGCCACGAAAAACCTAGCCGATCCGCAGAGGTTCCCTGGCGGTGGAGGACTAAAAAACCAAGGCGATTCGAATAAAGATGACGTCGTCCGCCAACGCTTCGCCATTTCTTCGCATTCCTTACGATAGTGTGACCTCAAATTTTCGAATTGGAATTGATCGCAGTCAGGTACTGTTACGACATCGTTTTCGTTCTCTTTACCGTCAAACGATAACGTCTTGGGGTGCTTGCAAATATGTAATGTAGATTGGATTTGTTTGTTGGAAATTTTGATTTTTGAGAGGCATTCGTGAAACGATTTCTGAATCTGCTTCGACATTTTCTGCTTTTATTTTTGAATAATAATATTATAAATATCTTCCCTATAATGATCTTTCTGAATGAGAACTAGCAAGGATGAAGTACGATATTTATACTGAAAAAGCTTTTAAAAGAGGGATAATTACCTCAACACCCTTGAAATTGGACCTAATTATAAAAGAAACCATCGTCATTTGAAAAATTACAAATAAATCCCATGAGCAGCGAGTCTATTAACTACTCATGATGTTTCAATAGTACATTTAATTTTTAGAGGTCAAATTGTGATGTTAAACATATTCCACAAAGTTCTTTGCCAGTCAAACAAATAATATGGGGTGATTTTATAAATCTCCAAAATTATGGGTATTTTATAAATCTAACTACACTTCAGGACTGTTGAGGCAATTATCCTTAAAATAAAATATGATATACCTTTGAAATAGCAAATTGCTTTTAAAAGTTTTTTTCTTTTTTATTGAATATGAATTCGTGATCTATTATATTTTGAAGGCAAAATAATTGTGTGGCTCTTTGATTAGGATGTTGGGGATAGAAGTATACCTTTTCCAGCATATTTTCTTGACAAGACTTTAATTTAGTTGGCCAAAATTTGACATGGGAAAAGAGCATATACCAAAAAATTATCTAATTTGGACAAATATTTTAATTGAATATCATGATGGGTGAGGAGAATTATATGATGTTGAATTCATTATCTTGTTGGATTATTATTTGGTTTTATGACTTAACTCTAACAAAGTACTTTTATTAATTATTTTATTTTTATTTATTATTTCTTATCTTGTTAACTATCACCCACTCTCACAGGCTGACAAAGGGTTTTGATAATGATAAAATAATTTTAAAAATTAATGGAAAGTATATTTTTAACTTACTATTTAACTCTTTTATTTTTTTCTCAAATTATAACATTTTCTTGTTTACAACTTTATTATATTCGAATTTATTTTACGATGACATTACTCATAATAAGTCAAATACATATTTCAAATTAAAAATTACTATCATTTAAAATAAATAAATATTTTTAATCATATATAATAGAGAATTAAAATTCACATAACGAGTGTTCCATCTCTACAAGTAATTTAAAAAGTATATATAAATATATATAATTCAAATATAATTGAATCTATGAACAATAAATAAAGGCATGAGAAAAGAAGAAAAAAGATAAAAAGAAAATAAGGAATAATTACCACAACACCTTTTAAGATTTGATATAATCATCAAAACATCATTTTAAATTTGAATAATTATCATAACACCATTTATTGTTAATTTCACTAATGAATAATTGCAATTGCACTCCTAAATTGACGCATAATTACAATTACACTGTTTGTTTAAAGTGTAATATTTCAAGATTTTTAAGAAGATGTAACTATAATTATCCGTCAACTAAATTAACAGAAAAAACAATAATAATTATCCAAATTTTAAGGGTATTTTTGATAATTAAGTCAAACCGAAGGGAGTGTCAAGGTAATTATCCCAAAAAAAAAAATAAAATGAAATGAAATAAAATAAAGAATCCATATTTTTCGATTCAAACTAACACAAAATGCTCTGCATGCGTTGAAGCCAACAGGCAGAGAGATCACATACAGAGAAATGGAGAAACAGGAAAGGAGGAGGAAGATAATCTCTCGAGGGAATGATCGCATGGCGCTGATTACGGGTCGGATCCAAACTCTGGATCCGGATCCATTTGCCAAGTCCTCTTCATTTTCCACTCCTCGCCGGGAGCATCCACCTGCCGTTCACGCGCGCTCATCATCAGAACCTTCGGCGACAAATGAGGAAGCGTTGTTTCAAGATGAGCATCGTCATGGTATGTGATTTCTCGGAGTTTTTTGTACGTTGCTTTGTTGATTTACGATAACTGAGGTGTTGCCTAATTCTAGAAATTAGTGTATTATGCTGTTGATATTTGAATTTGATTTGCACTGGATAAATTATGAGGTTTTATGTATGTGTGATGGATTCTTCAATTAGTGTTTGATAGTATTGAATTTAATTTAAGCTTGATAATATAATGGAAGATTAAAATTGTAACGTCCTTTTTGATATCTCATAAGAAGCAGTTTCATTTCGATGCCGTGAAATGCTGTGTAGTGTTGATGCAGCTTTTGGTATTTTCTCCTAGACAGTAGGGGAATTAGTTCTCTGCACCTTTGTGGTTTTCAAAATATACAAAATGACACGAGACAAAGGCCGGAGATCCCTAGCACTTCCGCTCACAAGTGAAAAATGCTCTATTATATTAAATAGTTTTGTTAAGAGGATATTTGGTCTTTCATACAAGGTCAAACTAAGGTAAAAACCAGGCCAATCTTCATTTTTTTGAAGTGCTTTGATGGGGGATTATCCTAATGTGAATCAGAAATGGTGACAAAGAACTTATGGAATTTGATGATGTTGCAGTAGAATTGAAACACTCGCCTTTGTGACCATCTTCAGTGGCTCCCGTGGCTCGTGGATACCAGGAATTTGTATAATAATGAATCCTTCCATCAAATGGGTTGGATAGCCATGTATTTATCTTTTTTTGTTAATTTCAATGTTTTTGGAACATATCACTTTAACAGCCAGCACTGTTCTGCATCGTCTTTAACTGAGCGGCGATAGAACTTCTATTGCATCATTCGTAGGAGCTTTACCTTGTCTTCAGATGCATTCTCCACATGTGCACCACAGGTCCAAAGGGAAGAATCTGGTTGTTGGGAATGATCGTGCCCTTTCAATTATCGTGTATAAAAACATTTTTGCCAAGAACATGGATGCATTTGGCATTGTAGATGTTCATAAGTACCAGACCACTAGATAGATACATGGAATATACAACACTAATTTTATTTATACTTCATAACTTCAAGTGAACTGACTTCAGGAGACCGTTAACGATCAAAATTTAGGTGACTATTTGTTGGTTTCAGGTTTCACAATGGTGTCACTATCTTTCTTTTGTATGATGGTTCAACAATCAAATCTTTTACATTCACTTTCTCCAATTTGCTGCCTCATTTACATGGCATCAACATGCAGTACTAGTTCCTAATCCACTGTTAATTTGACCATTACGAGCTATATGTTGATCATTGAAACATGCATTATTCAGCCAGATTGATGTAAAATTTGAATTACATTTCAATTGTTTCCCTGACGTAATAATTGGTCTTGAAGGTGGAAATGATGCGCCTGATACGGTAATAAGACATGATAACGACGAGGAAGTTTATAAAGGAAATGATTCAGCATACAGAGTTTCTCACCTGAGGAAGCTTGATAAAAAAGAAGTAGCTACATTAACATCAGAAAATGCAAATCTACGTGAGAGACCATCGAGCTATTTTCCTAGTTCAACAACTCTCAAGGAAATAAATTCCAGCATAATCTCCTCCGAAGACACACGTGCTATCTGTTCTGTTGTGTTAGCAATCCTGGTCACTTTATCTCACATTCATCTTCCTCACGATGTAGTAAAGCCAAAGAGTCTTATTGCTTACAAGCCTCTTTATGTAGTGTTCCTAACTGATGTGTTCATAGTGGCTGCAAAAATGGCGCCTTGCAAACAACAAATAAGAAAGGTAGATACGGAACCAAAACTCGAAAAAGATGGACAAAACTTGGATGGAGCTGTTAAGTGGTTGGAATTGGGCTTAGTGTTGTATGAGGCTATTTGTGCTCTCTTCATAGATTGCAGTTGTTGCTTGGTGATTGTTATATGTGGTCTTTCGCTGCTATGACAACGTTTGCTTCCAAAATCCGGCCTAGGCTTCATTTCCTCCTGTGAGTAACCAGCTATCCAACTTTGCATTCTATTTCATTCATTTTGCTTACTGTCTTTTCTGAGATTTTATATCTGTGATGTTGTTTTTTTATTCTAGTACTTGTGCAAGAAATTGAAATTATTTGCATGCTTTAAGAACTAGCTTCTATGACTAAAAAAGGACCCCTAATACAGTAATACTCTCTTTTTTCTCCTTTATAATCTTTGCTTCAATTTTCACAGTATGCTTACGTTGTGTGTTATGTACAGATGTAGATCCTGAAATTAGAACCATTAACATCGTTGGTCGAGTTTTACACTTCATTGAGTAATGGAGTAAGCTTGAGCTTCTTTTTGCAAAAATCCCCCATGTGTTACATGTAATTAGCAAATGAAACCCTATGGAAAAGATAATTATCTCACCACCTCCACCATTTGTTTGTACTATAGGGACCCCTAAAATGACATTGTTACCCCCCGCCTTTTTTCTCCTTATTTACATAATGCAAACTTTTTCTTGTCAATTTTTTAACGCAGGGTTTCCTTTTTGTCTTTTTGTTTTTTCCCCCCAATTTTTTTGGGCCCTTAAAAATGAATTTGTTTCACAGTTTGAGGTGCTTGTGATGAACTCTCTTGATGGAAGGTTTCCTTTACTGATTAAAAATTTCTCGAGAGCTTTGACGCTAATTAATCTTTTGTAGGGTTTGATTTGCCAATTAAACATAACACAATGTGGCCCCTTGCAAGAACACCCAGTAAGCTTTGTGTACCTTTGCTGTCTTGAAGCCCCAAGATTAGCAAGAATGGGAAAGGCTTTGTTTTTAAGTTACTAGACATCAGCAATAAGCAATAGGGAACAATATAGAGAAATGCATCAGTTGATTAGGAGCATATAAATGCTAGAATTTATAACTTCTTCCACTGCCACATATGCTTATTAATCTCCCGTTTTTAGGTCTTTGGAGGTTTCTTTAGCTTATTTTCTTAACTTGTGATATTGGCGAATAGCAGTGTGGTAGATGCTTTTTTTTGTTTTTTCAATTTTTCGTTTTCTTTTAAGTACAATATGCTAGTTTTAATGTTCTGAAACAGAGTTTTTATGGAATGAAAAGAAGCAAAAATAGTTGCCCCTTGTGGATCTTACTATTTTTTTTAATGATATCTTTGTGAAAAAAGATATCATGAATCATGATCCCAGTTTGAAGCTAATTATGAGGTCCCAATTATAGTGCATGCCATTAAAGTCAAATACTTCAAGTTGAAGTTTTAATCAAGTTTGATATTATGACTCAAGTTGACTTACTATTTGCGCATGAAGCACAATGAGAGGGTATTTGATATCGCTTCTATTTTACAAAAAAGTTATCTACAAAATACTCCACAAGCTAAAAATTATTGTCAAAAGCAATACCGAACACCATCAGGTGGTTCCAAAGAATAGCAAGGTTGCCTCTATTTGCTAATATATATCAGGGACGGAACTGGGAACTTTAATTAGGAGTTTGAGATAGAATTTTGTAAAATTTAAATACTTTTCTATTTATTTTATCATATATTTAGAAGTATGAATTTCAAAATTTTGAGGGATGGAGCTATCTTCATAATTTTTGGGGGTTACGAAGTTATAATTTTACTTAAATGTATTTATAAAAATAGAAATTTCAAATTTTCAAGGATTGTTGCCTCAGCACCATGTGGCTCTATTTTTGGCATGTATCATCCACACTCCCTATTTACAAGTTCAGTCCCCTATCGCTCTCTCTTCTTTTTAAATTGTAGAAGTTATTAGCATGAACATGACCATCGTATGAAAAAGACCAGTTTTGAGCATATTTAAACTTGTTTTTCTTCAAATAACTTGTTTTTAATAAATACATTTTCTAGTCCTGATTTTAGGGGCATAAGGCTATAAAGTTGAGATAGTCCAATGGTCAAAGAAAAGAGGCCCAATAACACAATTGGGCAGCCTCATTTTGCGGCCATGATCAGCTAATGGTGGTCCATCAACTGCACGTCTAAGCAATGAACTTTATTCTACTACTACTACTAATAATAATAATAATAATAATAATAACAATAATAACAACTATTTATGCAGGTAGAATATTAATAAGGAACAGTTGTTTTTTATTTATATATGTATCATATAGAATCTTAAAATTGCATATTTTGACATATTTACAACAATTCGATAATTATGAACGGATGTGAATCATGTGATTGTGACCCGCAATAATGATTTGTATACTTATATAAATGTGCATATATTTATTTGATTCAGAGTCGAATTCTTTAGAATACGTTTGGAAGAAAGAGCCATTTTTTATGTGAAAATGACATGAATCTTACGTTATTGAAATTGAGATAAAGAAAAGGATTGAAAAAAAAAAAAAAAGAAAGAAAGAAAGAAAGACAAAAAAGCACAACAAAATTGACTGAGGAAAAAGATAAGAAAATCGTGTTGGAGATGCACCTTTTTTCAAGTAGCTTACTAATAAAGAGCACCTTTATAAAATTCTAACCATCTTTCCAACGAAACATAGCATTTTTTCTTTTTTATTCATTTTTTTATTTTTGATGAATGGAACAAAACATGGGATTATTCAAACATAGCAGCATAACTCCATTACGATAATTCTAAGAGATAGACAATGACTTTAGTGTCAAATACATACATATATATATGTACATATATTTTTCAGAAAATTGATTACACTCAATCGTTATACAAGTATCATTATATCAATATATTTTATAGAGTACACAAATTAATTTCTAAATTACCATTCGATAAACATATATTATCACACGTCAGATAAAAGCCCAAATGCTACTGGTAGGAATCAAATCTAGACCTTTCTATAAGAAAGGGGAGGTGGCGCCACAATTATAATCCTCTATAAGAATGGGGAAGCAGTATCACTTTAATATCGGTTAACTTAATTACTTTACAATGGGGTTGAATTATCTAGTAATATTGATTTCTTTCTTGGATATTATATTAATATATTTAATTTAAAGAACTTTTTTGGTAGTAAATAATATACCTAATCACCTATTTTCAATCACCAAATTTTATTAAATTCTTCATACAGACCAAGTTTTCTCATTGAATCGAAAATCAAGCATTACTTAAGGTCTAATCAATGAATGAAAATGGAATCCAATGAACAAAAACAAAGGATTCAATTCCGAATCCCAATCTAATTATTAATTCAAACCTAGCACATGTCAAGTCAAATATTGCAGCAGAATTCTCTCCCTTTGTTCATGTAACAAGCTAGGGCATTCTAGAATACAATAATTGAACTTTGGACCTTCCAAAATTCATATCATTCTTTATTAATTAAACAAACATACACACATACATATATTCATACACACAAGTATATGCATATGTAGATATGTGTATACTAATACCATACGTAGAATACAACGAGGAGTGAACTAGTAGAAAGATCTCTCGCAAACTTATACATATAAGACCATATTATACGTTTAGAACAAAGTAAAGGAAACAAAACTTTCATCCAATGATGAAATTATATTTGTATATTTTGTTAAAAGATTCAATATTATCCTTCAAGACTATAGTCTTGACTCCATCCCTAACTATAAGTTTCTAAAATAATAATCTTTGATTATTGCCACAAAAAGTGAACTCATTTGAGTTGGTGCATGCATTGCCAAGCCTAAAGCATGTGAGCCAATTTTGGATGATTCCTTATGTCTTCTATACTCTTTCATTAAAGATCATTTTGACTCAAATTTCACTATCTTTTTCCCATTTTTTTTTTTGGGTTAAGGAGAGTAATTAAAGTAAAAATTTTCTTTCTTTCTTATTTATTTATTTATTTATTTTGGGTGATCCAGGAAATGATGATGACTCTATTGAAGTTGTTAATTTATCAAAAAATAAAAAAATAAAAAAATAAAAAATAAAAAATAAAAAATCAAAGGAAAAAAGGAAAAAATGTGATGTGGATCCCAATTGTCATTGTAGACTCACTTCAATATCAACAAATGGGGAAAAAAGTCAACAATGAACTTCCCAGAATTGTCTACAAAGACATCATCCAGATGAAGAAGAAAAACAGTAAAATACAAAGAAATCTGTAAAGCATCAAACTTTATCCATAAATAAAGACAACAAAAATGATCAACAAGAACCCATTAATGCCTTAAACTCAATTAATCAAACTGATCACCAAAATTAGAATCCCTAAACTCCAAAAAACCACTAAAATGACTGTGATTAATCAAGAAAAAAGACAAGAAAACAATGTTGATTAACATACCACAAGCATTGTTTCTTTTCCTTTTAATGTATCAAAGTTTCAAATCATCAACCTGTTCTTTTCTAGGTCATTAATCTCTTAAAATATAATCTAATTAATTTACTAAAATCATAATCACTAACCTCCGAAAAAACTACTAAATGGCAGTAATTAATCAAGAAAAGATTAACATAGCTCATGCATTCTCTCTTTAATTTCTTCTCCTGCATTCAAAGTAAATTGCATTTTTTACCCATTGTACAAAACGAAATGAGCAGAAAATCCCCAAGAGAACCAAAAAAAAAAAAAGAGCACCGCTTGAACCTATCTATGTTTTTAAAAAAGATGCATTTTAACGCCCTCTCTAGAAAGGCTATGAGCTTCATTTTTAGAAATATAAAGAGACTTGGTATCAATTATTTTTTCATGAGGGGTTTTATGCCTACTTTGTCTTTCACAAGGGGGTTGAATGTAATTTTATCTTATATCAATCTGTTCTTCTCCAAGAAAAGAAAAGGAAGAAAACCCATTAATCTAAAATCACTAAACTCTCAAAGAACAACTAAAGGACATAACTAATCAAGAAAAGATAGCAAAATAATGCTGATTAATTACATATCACAAGAATTCTTTCTTTTACATTTTCTGCATCCAAAGTATCAAAACATCAACCTATTCTCCTCAAAGATTCTTGATGGAACAGCAAATCTTGCAGAAAATGACCTACCGAGATCATCCGAATCATCCCAAATAATCGATCCCTGATCAAAATTCTGAGAATAAGAATATGAATCATAAGTGAACCTCATGGAGTTTGAACGTTGTTGAAACATTCTTTTCTTCTGTTTCTTGATTCTCCTCCATAATATAGTCCAAAAGGTAGGTTTTGATCTTGTCACAGGTGTGTTATACGACACGAATCGATCGTAGTTTCGACTGGAATAGCTTCTTGGCCAGCAAGCTGGATGATCACATGATGAGTAGTCTTGCCATGTTTCATCAAAATCCATCGCTCAAGAAAATTAACTTTAAGAGTGTTTGTGTGTGTCTTTGATTTTAAGAAGTTGTAGATGGTGTTTTTGTTTGTGTAGGAAGAAGTGAAATATGATTATTAGAAGATATATAGATGGATAATGATGTGTATTTTTATGTGCTTTGATTCTTGATAGTGCAAAGTCATGCTTTTTTGTTATGTGTAAGATATGGGCCCCATGGGATTAGGCATGTGCTTGATCTATTTTTCAATAAAGCTATGAATGGCTTAATTTATCTTATAATATGTAATATGATATGGAGAAGGTGTTAGTTGTTTCGTTACAGTGCTTGTGCTGTCGTTTTGTTGTGAAATAGTAGATTGATCTGTTCTCATATGAGTACCATCCTTTATATATATATATATATATATTTAGAGAGTATCATCTATATTTTACTAAGTTCAATTCAATGACAAGATTATGTTAGTCACTGGAAAATTTCCCTTCATCAATGTTCTTTTAGTAGAAATTTTGAAACTAGCTATAGGTGAACTTAAAATGATGAGAAATTTGGATTTCCACTCATGCTATTGTAAAATAATTTTTGACAAATTTTATTTTTGATTATGAATAATACTTTAGTTAATTGTTTGGTGAAAATGAAAATGTATGATTTTCAAAAGAATTCATTGAACCTCTTTAAAGAATTCATAATTAAGTATTGAATAAAATATATACTATGTAGTCTAAGAAGGTTGTCAATTTATTGCAATTGTTGAATTTTGATCAACTTATCATAATTATGAATATTTCAATTTTAAATAAATTTTAATTGGTTGGTGGACACTAAGTAAAGATGTATGGTTTCAAATTTATCCAATCTTTTTAAAGAATTAAATTACCAAAAACTATTACTAGCTGAATCTATATAACATAGGAAGGACATATCCAGAATAATACTAGCTGAATCTATATAACATAGGAAGGGTATCTAAAATAATACTAGCTGAATCTATATATCATAGGAAGTGCATATCTAATTAGTTATTTACAGAAATAGTTTAATTTTGACCAAATATTATTTCATTTTTGTTTTGAATTCTTCAAGTAAGTCAGTTGAACTCATACATATTCACCAAACTAATTATTATTAGTTGATATTCATAATATATATATTTCTATTGTTCAAATTCATATTGTACATTTCCATAAGAAAAATCATATTATATAATTTAGAGATGGGATAAATTACCTCAACACACTTGAAATTTGAGTAATTATCATTACATCCTCTACAGTTAGAGTCAATGGACAGAAAATTAGCCTGAACAGGTGTAATATTACAAGTACACCCTTGAACAAGAGGTGTACCGGTGACGTTTCAGTCACTACGATAAAATAGTAATTATCCAACCATTAGGAGATGTTTTTATAATTATGTTAAACCTTAGAAGTGTCGAGATTATCTCTTAGAAATATTATATATATATATATATCTAGAGATTCTCTATTATCCACTTGTAAATACTCTCCTATTTATTCATGTTGTCTCAAATCAAATAGAAATTGACTAGTCGATAACAAAATCTGTAATAGATTTAAGACCTAACTACATGTAATGTTTTTCTGTGATTTCTATCCATTTATATTACCTTTGACCTAATCAAGAAATCAGTTTGATTCAAATCTTGTTCAAAAGATCACTTTTGAATCCAAATCAGTATTACATGGATCACCGAAAAAAGAGTTGTCATGGTAGGCAAAGTTCTCAATAACGCAATATGGACGGTATTGGCTGCTAAGTGAGGAACAAAAAGGTGGAGGGAAAAGTCTGCACGTTCTAATTTCTTTGTGTTGTCTCTCGCTTTTGCTTTTCCTAGTTCCCTTGGCTCTTATCTTCTTAGGTGGTGTTTGATAGTGTAGTTAATAATTATCGAGGGTGGATTAGATACCATAATCCAATGTTTAATTGGTGATATTGTAGTAATTGGGCCGGAACAAATTAGCTTTGAGCCTACACTGTTTATGGGATCAGGCGATTAGCCTAGATTCAAATGAGGTCTTGGGGGTGAAATCCGAATCTTGGGTCCAAGTCTAAATTTCTTATGTCCTTTTTATCCCTCAATTTTGTAATTACAATTACCTTGTTGGGCATTATGAGTGATTGCACAATAGAGTCAAAAAGTAACATGCCCAGCGAGTAGATTACTTTAAAGGGCACAAAAGCAATGCTTTTGCTTACTGTAATTCCATGTGTGTGCGAACATGCAATTTGCGCAGCAGACCAAGTGGTCATGTCGTCCTTTGATGATGGAGACCATAATTGTTGTGACCCTGCGCGAATATGGACCGTGTAATTTGCTTGAGAGATATGGACCGTTTCTATTGGTATTATTATAATATTGGCACCAATATTTGTTGAAAAATGCACTCTCAGATGGAACTCATGCATTCTCAGCTGAAGTTCAAGACTTTCAGCCCACACTTGTTAATTCCAGTTAACATTACACATGGGCATGAAATCTATGAGGACAAGACCATCACAATCTGTCTCAAACTGCACAAATAGGATTACTATGCTATTCCATGTCTGAACTTACTTTGTTCTTGGGGTTATTTGAGTAATGGTAGTGCAAACCCTAGCACAAAATAAATTGTGCCTCCCCCTCTTAATGAAACAACATAGTGCCACAATGATGCAGGCTCATTAAATGGATTATGTCATGATGTGAAATGTAATAAAACCATGAATCAAATGTAGACCATTTTTTTTTTCTTTTTTAAAGCCAAAATTCAAAATTTGACCAAGAAATAGGGAAGTAATTTAAATTATTAATCTACTTTAATCATTCATATCAGATATTGAGTCATCTCATAATCTCATATTCAATCATTCATACCAAACAAGAGATGACGTTTCATAATCTATCCTAATCCAATTTAGCCCAACTAAGGGGAGATTAACTAATCTCCCAA
>JACFYI010003826.1:347650-389906 GCA_014898755.1 Handroanthus guayacan
TTTGACAACAATAAGAGATACAATTGAGAATAACCCTATAAAGAAACTACATGGATCCACGTAATAATGGCAACAATGGACTAGAAATGTAATAAAATGGGAAATGCAACCTATAAGTCAAGACTTCTGAACCATCCATAATAGGCATAAGTACGTGCATATACTATAGCAAGCTGATCTTGCAAATCCAATTCCTTATCGTACAAGTAGCGCATGAAGAACACTGCCACCACAGCAACATATTCTTAAGCTGTAAAAATAATGCGTTACTTTATTACCGTAATTAAAAGAAGCTTATTTGCAACTATGTTGGAAGAGCAGATTTCTAAGCAGAAGTTCTCTTTTGACATTCATTCACCCAGGTTGGTAGCTAAATTGGGTCCTTTAAATTTATACTTCAAACTGAATTTTCAACGTCATCAAACTATCGTACCCTCCCCTGAAACCAAAATTGCTTGCATCTAATACAATGACATTAATGACAGTTATAACCGCATTGGGTTTACACCACACCTAAAGAGTCATATACAATAAAGATCAATGTCCTTCCACTTGTTAATTGATGAATTTGATGCAAGTCAGAAGTTGTGTAGAAGTCAGGACAGAATACTTCCTCAATATTATCTGAAAATGGAAGATTTGGCAGGCTAACATGGCATCGCATCCAAGTGGAACAACCTAAAACGACATTTTGTGAGTCAAGACCTCACCCACGTGGCGCAAAAGGTGCCCACCTCCAATCACAGTCAATCTCATATGCAGATAATTGATGTCAAGATAATGACCTGACCATCGCAGTTTCACGCAACTCAGCCTAAGGTTGATAAGATGCCACCTTTCGAATCACGTTGGAGGTCAAGCATCTGCACCTCAGGTCAAGCATCATCACCTAGTGTCAAAGTACCACCCATGGCCTAATGTCCCACGGCGCCATTTAACGCCTTCAAGGCAAATATTGAGCTAGACCTCATTCAGAGTAATAAGCGCCATCACAATGTCAAATCATAAGTGCGGAGTGTACATGGATGATGGACATCATGTTAGAGCCCCGTCATTGCGCACGTCCATTTTGTCTCATCCTATATTATTCTTGCCTAGGCCCTTAGCTTGGGCGGCCAGAAAGGCTTGCTTGTCAGGTTAAGCCAAAAGATGACTGTATCGTCAGCTTGACCAAAAAGAGACTCCATTTATTCGGAAAAGTTTGTCATTTCACCCGCCAAAACAGCCCTCTATAGACATCCCTCATATTTATTAGAACTGTAGGTTTTCATTTATTACTCAACTACTAAATTCTCTCTGTCTTTATTATTCCTGTAACAATACTCTATCTGACTTGAGCGTCGAAAGGCTATAGTACAAAACCATCTCCGCAAGCCTCAAGTACACCCTATTTCGCAGGTTTGGCCCATCTCATCACCTTGAGCTCGAAGACACTACTCTAGCTCGACCTCAAGGACAACCATCCAGCTTATCACCCAAAATAAACCTCACCATTATCCTTCAATTAATATTAAGATTTCCCAAGACTAAACACTCAATATCTGTATTGTATATCACTCTCCTTCAATTTACTAAGAGAAAAGATTATGAGCTTTTTCCCTTCACTTTCAATTACCATCTCCCCAAGATCTCAAAAACAGGAAAAACAGAATAAACAGAATTGAAGACTAGAATTCACGGCTTAATAAGTGAATTTCAATCTATATGAAACAATGAATTGGTAAATAAAATTCAGAAAGGAAAAAAACCAATAAGCGGGAAAAAAAATTCGAAGAACGTCCTCAGAGAAAAATAAACAATTGAAAAACGGATACTCACGCTCGGAAATTCGAAAGGCGAACGGCGAGTTATCCTCTGGTGCTCGGGAGCCATACCAACAATCCAAGACCTCCGGCGGCCACGGGTCGACACGACGGTGCGAGTTTTATTGAAGCAATTCAAAGGCGGCGACAAAGAAAGGGGGTTTGAAGAAGACGAAGTAGATGACGATTTTAACGAGGTAGAAACAGAAGTGGGACATACAGAAGCCATTTTAGTTGTAGAAGCTGAGAGGGAGAGCGACAGCAACGCCATGGACGGCGGCGCGTAAAAGCGCGTAGGATCTCCTTAGCGGATTATCTAGCAGCTTCTTCGAATGGCCACGACCAATGAACCAAATATAATCCACACGCTCGCCGCCTTTTACAGGGTCACAATTTGAGAATGTGAGTGGAACTTTGGACCGGCCCTTGATCTCGGGTCGGGTTAATGGGGCATGATTTGGGTGGGGTGGTTTGTTGTGACACCAAAAAGCCCAAAAGGAAGTACTTAAATGGGCCATTTGTAGCCCAGTCCATGGGCCTAAAACAGTAAATATCTATGTTTCTAATTTCTAGTACATGGTGAGGCATTTTAATTTATACAAGTATGTCGAACATCTATGTAGTACGACACTATTTAAGGCATATCGAGGTCACGTGAGATCATATGTGATGCTTGATCTAGTCGATTAAATACAAAGTTTTGGACAAAGAATTAAGATTGATCTTTCTCGATATTCAAGATCGAACTCACTCTTGGGTCGATTGTCTTCACGTCAACCACTTATTACACAGTGTGAACAATCTAGCTCATAAAAGGAAATTCCACTATTGCAAAAATGAGATGTGTATGATCTATTTGATCCTTGAAGATCAAATGCCCACTTTGTCACACAAAAGACTCCATAGGTCCCAAGAACCTCTATAGGGCTAGGAATTTTATGGTGATTAAAGGGCAAATTAGCATTTTCAGCATCACCGACTAGATGTCAAAATTCAGTTTTTACGTATTAAAAATACCTAGTCTCATAAATGCTAAAGGTATGCCTTAAATATGTCGAGTTTCCCTCAACTACTTTATATACTCTTTCTTCGGTTTTCGGATCTTACTTAATAAACAAATAGTTATAGTTGAGAGCTACTTCCACAAACCTTTGTGCTTTCTTTGTGATTGTAGGTTCGACTTGAGATCTTTACCAGTTAAATTACACTACGTCTTTTGGCTTGACTTGACCTCCTACTCCAACATAAACTAATATCATCAAACGTAACATATATCTCTCTATTAGCATATGTCCAATCCAGGGTTTGTCAGAAAAGACAACCTTAATATATCATTCTTTTCAAATTAATCAAGTCTTCAAATGTGGAACGATATATAATGTATGAAGAACACGAAGCTCCAAATAAATATACATATTTTATTTTTTAAGATCAATTGCAGAATTTTGATGTAACAATTAGGTTGTGTCTGCATATTAAATGTTAGTGAAAAAAAATAAAGCATAAAATTATACTATTTAAAGAAATAAAGTTATTTTTAATATTTTTAAATTAAAATAAAAATTCGAACACTATTTATTGATGTAAGTAAACAATTCAAGTCGATGGTTCATAATATTGTTCAACGACATAAAATAGAAAGACAACAGCTGTGTAATTCATTAAAAATAAATAAATAAATAAACCAAAACAAAAAATAAAACAAAAAACCGACGCATGTCAATATCAATTATTGATAGTTACATTACATATAATCCTATTTATATTTATGACTTAGGAATTATAAAAGAGTAGACGCAATGATTTCATGAATTTAAGACACATGTACTTCAATATTATAAAAAGACAAAGAAAGCAACACGTATGTATGACCCACTCATGTCATATCATTTCTTATTAAATATAATAATATTATTATATTTTAGGCATAAGTATCTCGTACCCTGAGAATTGACTTAATTACTAAAATTTTTCATCTAATTTGAAATTTTACAATAATATCCTTCTTATTAATTCAGCTAACAAAAACTTAATATATATATATATATATATATCATGTAACGTACATTTTGAAAGGAGAAAGCACTTATGAATCTTGGGGAAAAAAAATCCCATATACTTTCCCTAATAATTCAAAATTACTCAAGTTTGTTTCAATGATTGAGAGAAGGGGATAGTTTGGTAATAATCTTCATGCCTACAAACAGATAAATTGCAAATTTAAGTCCCATAAAGGGTAATTAGGGAATCATTCATAGATACATATATATTAGCAATTATGTAAGCAGTGTGAGTATATAAATTATTATTAGAATAATTTATTTAAATATGTTATATTTCTTTTAAATAATTAAAATATGAAAATACAAAAATAAAAGGATAAGACTATTCAAAATTATTAATGAGAAAGAGAAGAGTGTAAGAATAGTTGAAGTTAAATAGTGAAATGGTTATATAATTATGAGGAGTAACATTGAAAAATTCAAACTTGGTATTTAAACTACCAAACAAGACTTCGCCTTTATAATAACTAGCAGTCGTCCCTTGTGGTTCCTGCGAACATAAATATATTTTGAGTGTCAAGTATTAATACATAAAATAGTAAATCATTATTAATGATTTACAACATCTACACAATGAATAAAATTCAAAAAGAGAAATAAATACATCTAAGATAATACTGACAAGAAATGTCCAAATTCAGTTCATTCACATTCGATCTTTCATATGAAGCAGGTTCTTCTTCATTGAAAATTTCCTCCATCTTCTTAGAATTACAAATATACAGAAGGCAACATTTAGTAGAGATTTTTACTTAAATATGACATATTTACATTCATAAATTAGAATAACAAAATTGTAAAATAGGGTAATATAAACTCAATATTTCCATGAAAAAGTTGCAATGTTACAATTATGCCTTATGTTTAAATTGTAAATTTTCAAAATTAAATTACAACAATATTTTAGAGAATAGAGGAATTCTAGTCCTAATAAATGTCATGGAAACCTAACTTATATATTCTCATATAAATGCTAATACCTTCTAAACAATAATTCACATTTATCAAATATAAAAGAAACCATAATAATTAACACCAAAAAATTGCAATAATTAAGTTTATAAATTATGGTATCGTTCAAGTAAATCTACCATTACTTTTCTAGTTGTGTAAATAAATCTCCATATGCAGTGGCGACTCCAGCATCTTGATTTAGTGGTGTCCTTTAAAATGTTACTAAATAATAAATATTATTTAAAAAATAATTCCTATAAAAAAATTATGGCAAATTAGCATATCAAGACATATATTGCTCTAAAACAATTGAAAATATTCACATATTCAATAATTCAAAAAACTATGAAAAGATTAAGAAAAGAATTCACTAAAATATTATGAAATTAATAAAAAAAAATAAAATTTTAACTCAATAAAATGGCTTGAATCTAACAAATTGGTTAAAATTTAATAAGCATGAGTTGTGCGCAGAATGATTTGGTTTGATATTTAAATATTGATCGAATAAAACAAAAATGGTCGAATTGAATCTCTTTGAACTCCAAATTTTAGTGCCAATTGACCTTTTTACATTTCGAATTTTTCATGTTTTACAGTCCGAAACTTTTATTAGTGTTTTGCTTTCAAGTTGACAGTGGGATTCCCTACATATATATTTTATAATTTGAATATATATAAATATACATATATATATATATCTTATATGCTATACACTATAATAAAAAAGGAAAAAAAGAAATATTTCAGTGGGGTCCTGGGACCCCACTAGGCACACTGTGGCGTCGCCATTGTCCATATGTTAACATTGATCATCTTCGTTTGTCAATTGAGTGTTGTCCATAAATCCTCAGAACCTCACAAAATACTTTGCAATACAAAATATCTCCTGAAAAATCGGGGATAAGTTGAAGAAAAAAGAAATATTAAACATAGGATTTATATGCTAAATGCGATACGCTTCAATGCTACATGTTTGCAAATTACGTGTAAATTTGTATAAATTAATTGAGATATTTATATTGAATTCGTGTGAAAAAATCACAAATAAAAAGTTAGAAATTATAAAATATCTACTCACATTTAATAAAGAAACAAAAATGGAGATTCCACGTCACCAATTTTTCTCACTATAAATTGACCATTTATATATCTACATATTTATGCTATGGATTTAATTTTTGCCGTTCAATTCAAGAAATAGGAATTTCCAAGGTGAAATGGATTTTTACTAGAGAAAAGTATGGCGATTTTGATGGTTTTGATGTGGACGGGGGTTTATGGAAAGTGAGTGTGGACATGGTGGTTTTGATTTTTCTTTTTTCCTTTTTAGAGAAAAACAATTAGATTCAATCATTACATTATTATTGTTACATGAATATATTTTAAAAATTAAATACATAGACTAAATATATTTTAAAGATTACAAAATATGAACTAAATACAAGATAAATTTTATAAACTATCATACGGTAGATAAATATTATTATACAGTAAATAAAGACTCACACATTATTGATGGGATTCGAACATGCACCATTCTTATGTAAAGGAGGAGGCGGTGTCACTTCATCTAAAGGACAGCAGTGGATATGTTGTTTCTAATTTGAACATATAAAGAGGGTGTGGTTATACAAATTTATCCAAAAAATAATGTAAATAAAATATATATATATATATAAATTTATTTGAAGGGCATAATTGAAAAACTAAATTTTGACATCCAATCTGTCACCTTATATACCAAAAGACTTTTCGTTTATAATAGTATAGATAAATAACTATAAATATAAATTAAAATAATTTTAATAAAATTTTTCCATTTTGTATACATAATATGGGATGATTACCTCCTGAATCAGTTAATCACACACACGTCGCCTTAATTCCCAAAACTCGTAACCCTCAAAACATGACCCAGTTCCGCCCTATTAGCCTTAGTAATGTAATATATAAACTAGGTTCAAAAATCATTACTAATCGGCTAAAACCGTTTCTTGAAACTATAATATCCCCTACCCAATCGGCCTTCGTCCCTCACAGACTCATCACTGACAATGTTCTAGCATCTTATGAATTAAACCTTCATATCAAAACTAGAAATAAAGCTACTGGTGGATGCCTAGCGGTAAAACTCGATATGAGTAAGGCCTATGATCGCATTGAATGGCCCTTTCTTCGAGGTATGCTCACTAAATTAGGCCTTGCTTCTGGCTTCATTAACCTTATCATGATTTGTGTTACCTCTATCACCTATTCTTTCCTGATTGAGTGTTAACATTGATCATCTTCATTTGTCAATTGAGTGTTGTCCGTAAATCCTCAAAACCTCATAAAATACTTTGCAATACAAAATATTTGCTGAAAAATCGGGGATAAGTTGACAAAAACAAAAAAGAAATATTAAACATAGGATTTATATGATAAATGCAAATACGCTTCAATGCCACATTTTCCCAATTACGTATAAATTTGTATAAATTAAATGAGATATTTATATTGAATTCATGTAAAAAATTCACAAATTAAAAATTAGAAATTATAAAATATCTACTCACATTTAATAAAGAACAAAAATGGAGATTCCACGTCACCAATTTTTCTCACTATAAATTGATCATATATCTATATATTTATGCTATGTATTTAATTTTTGCCTTTCAATTCAAGAAATAGTAATCTCCAAGGTGAAATGGATTTTTACTAGAGAAAATTATGGTGACTTTGACTAGAACAAAAATGGCGATTTTGATGGTTTTGATGCGGACGGGGGTTTGTGGAAAGTGAGTGTGGACATGGTGGTTTTGATTTTTCTTTTTCCCTTTTAGAGAAAAACAATTAAATTCAATTATCACATCAGTATCATTATATGAATATATTTCAAAAATTAAATTCATAAACTAAATACAAGATTAATTCTATAAACTATATTTTAAAGATTACAAAACATGAACTAAATACAAGATAAATTTTATAAATTATCACACGATAGATAAATACTACTATACAGTAAATAAAAATTCACACATTATTTATGGGACTCGAACATGCACCATTCTTATCAAAAGGAGGAGGCGGTGTCCTTCATCCAAAGAGCAGCAATGGATATGTTATGTTTGATTTGAACGTATAAGGTGGGTGTGGATATACAAGTTTATCCAAAAAATAATGTAAATAAAATATATATAAATTGGGCATAATTGAAAAACTAAATTTTGACATGCAACCTTCCACCTTATGTACCAAAAGACTTTTCTTTTATAATAGTATATATAGATATATAACTATGAATATAAATTAAAATAATATTAATAAAATTTTTCCATCTTGTGTTACATAATATGGGATGATTACCTCAACAATCCTCAATTTTGGATTAATAACCAAAACACTACACCATCTGCAGTTAGTAACTAGACCATAATTACAGTTATACCCTCTTAAAATATCTAAACGATATTGCAATTACGTATTAAATTCAGGAATGTAGTCATAATTTTTCATCAATTAAGCTGAAAGTAAAAAATATAATTATAATTAATTAAATTAAAGAGCATTTTGATAATATCAAAATTCGAGGGTGTTGATGTAATATCACTTTATTACATCATCAAGCAATCGTGGAAAAAAAAAACACTCATGAATCTTGTGACTTTTCAAATTCGATGTACTTTTTCTTGATTTTACGGATAATAAAAAATAATCGCATCCCACTCACATGCCACAAAACATACCAGTACCATTATCACTTATCAATAGCTTTTCTCAACATAACTCCAAAGTACCTTTCCAATTTCCATAACTTTTTTCCCTCACGGAACAATTTCCTACCAAAAATAATTTTTTTTCCAAACAAATTCTTTTATGTACCTACCCAAAAATCGAGAAAACACAAAAGTGGGTAGCTGAAATCTCAAATTCCAAGAATCTGTTCTTTCACAAATTCGAGGACAAAATCATAGGACCCTTCGCATTAAAGTGATTTTTCTTTTTGATTTATGATTGGTAAAGATTACAGTTCTTTTTACAAACAAGAATCTTCCCAAAAATCTTAAGAGATTCAGAGGAAAAAGAGCAAGTTCTTGAATAGTTCTTGATATAAAGAAGTGGCTTCTGCAATATATATGTCGATTAATGAATAAATGAAGGTGGGAGGATAGTAGAAATGGAGTTTTGGCCGGAGTTTCTTGCGAGTAGCTGGGGGAAGGAGTTTGTAGCCGGAGGATTCGGCGGCACCGCCGGAGTTATCGCCGGATATCCGCTGGATACACTTAGAATACGGCAGCAGAATACGAGTAAAGGGTCGGCGTTTCAAATCCTCCGCAGTCAGTTGGCGGCTGAGGGACCCTTTTCTCTGTATAGAGGCATGGCGGCCCCTTTGGCTTCTGTAACTTTCCAGGTTTTTGTTCTTCTTGTTCTCATATGGTTGGAAAGTGGTTATGGAGTAAATTTTGAACATATTTTGTCTGTTTTTCTGGGAAATTTAGGAAATAAGATATTAAGATTGTTGCCTTAGTGGGGAAAAATTCTTTTCATTCTATGTATGTTGATGTGTTTTAGTCATAAGTAGACTATGACTTTCCATCTGCGACTCCTCGAGATAGGGATAAGTTGTTCGCCGGTCCCCAAAGCCCACCCACACCCTATCCCCACCCCGTCCTCGATCTCATCATGCGAAGTCTTTGTCTTCCATTCCCATTGCCCGAATGGCGAATTCCCGCAAGATCCTTGCGACTTGCGGGGATACCTAAGATAATGAAATTAAATTTAGAAAATCTAAAAAATATGAAAAAAATCGAGTAAAAATTTTAAAAAATTATATTAAGAATAAAAAATACTAAAAAGATTAGCGGCATTATATTTATATATATAAATTAAGGACATATAATTATTTGACAGGTATTTTTTTGCCAAGCCTAAAGCTATAATAGGAGATGAAACGCAAATTAAAAAGAAGTTATATGCAAATAAAGCAACCAAGCTTCCTCTAGAGATAACAAGTTACTTCTCTTGATTTTGTAGAATGCCATTGCCTTTCAAACCTATGCAATACTATCCCGAGCAGTCGACACGAACACTTCACCCGACGATCCGCCTTCCTACAAAGGAGTCGCTCTAGGAGGATTCGGCACAGGAGCAATACAAAGCCTAGTCCTTAGCCCGGTTGAGCTAGTCAAAATCCGTCTCCAACTACAGAAGAAAGCCAAGACCGTTAACAATGAATCGGCCCCTCACAAGGGGCCACTGGATGTCGCAAAAATCATACTCAGAACTGAAGGTTGGAGAGGTATATACCGAGGGCTATCCATCACTGTACTTAGAGATGCACCAGCCCACGGTGTGTACTTCTGGACGTATGAATATACAAGAGAGATACTCCATCCGGGGTGCAGGAAAAGTGGGCAAGAAACATTTCGAACAATGCTTCTTGCAGGAGGACTAGCCGGGGTTGCTAGCTGGATTTGCTGCTACCCGTTGGATGTGATCAAGACGAGGATTCAAGCACAGTCGAACTCGACTGTGGGGAGATATCATGGGATTGTTGATTGTTTTAGGAGAAGTGTGAAAGAAGAGGGGTATCATGTGCTTTGGAGAGGTTTGGGAACTGCAGTTGCTAGGGCTTTTATTGTGAATGGAGCTATTTTTACTGCTTATGAGACAGCTTTAAGATGCATTTTTCCTAATAACGATGAGAATCATGCAACTATTTAGAATAGTTTGTGGGATTTGTTGTGTTTGAAGAGAAGGATTCTTGAGATTGGATTTGTATTCTTTTTCCAAGATGAAACAATTTACAGATACAATATTTTGTATTTATGATCGTCGAGAAAGAGAGAGAATCAATCATATGATAAGTATAATTTCGTTAGAAAATTTAGGTTTCTGTTATTACTTGGATGTTGATTATGGTGAAGAATTAAATTGAAAAATTCTTCCCAATAGGTTGTTTCTTGCCTCAATTTGAGAATCATATCAATAACATTTATTTCCTTCCTGGATCAAGAGTGTTTGGCTAAGTGTGAGAATTATAAACTTCTACAGATTGCTTTTGAAATTTTAGAACATAAGACTCTTTAAAACTAATAAATCTTAGTCATAACAATGTTGTAATAAATATAATTAAAATTAAGATAGTTGATAAAATTTTAGCATTTGGATTTTAGTAAATGCAAGGTTCAAATATCTTATTTTGAAAGTTTATTTTATTTTATTTTATTTTTTTTCTAAAGGGTTTTACCAAACATATTACAAAATACTCATTAACAAGGTTTGAGGAACCAATAAGCTTAGCCAAATACGTAATATTATGTAATTTGATAATTCTATAAGACAAAGTGAATCAATAATGTGGCTCAATGAAATTCTTGTCCCCACAAAAAAATAAATAAATATATATACATAAATAAATAAATAGAAAGCAAAAAAAAGGTAGTGGAGGAAAAACAAAAAATATGCTCTGAATGGAATAAAGCAACTACTTACAAAAAACTAAGAGGGGTACAAAAACATCAATTTCTCCAACATAAAAATGCGTTCTTATGTTGATGATACAAATCAAACTTGGAAGTTACAAATCTGAAAATCTTTACAACATAGTTTTTCACCAACTATAATGATAGAATTGTAGAATCAATATTAATGGGCTAATCTATGCTCCAAACGAGCCAAATAGGCTATAAATATCCTTAAAAACCTTGTATTAATGAATGGATCATAATCGATGATGTCCGCTGATTCCCGGAAAACTCGTTTTAGAAGCTGCAAACGGAAACTCGCCCGTTTCCTACGCAAGCTGCTTCATGACTGTTTGTCTGTGTGTAATATTGTTATGCATTATGTTTTAATAGCCTGCGGAGACAAGCACGTTGTGCTCCTTCAAGCGTTTTTGGAAATGAGCCAAACGATTTTGTAACTGTAAGATACCGGCAGCCTTCTGGGATAGGAGTGAGTTCAATCTTGAGATGTAATCATCTAGCTGGTTGCCTGGTTTATCTGCCTTAACTAGCAGATTCATCTCCTGCAATAGAGTCAATTAAAAAGGGAATTAGCATGGATGTGCTTAAGAAGTGTGATGATACCCAAATTTGTCGCTCAACATGAAAGGTTCAACTATTTTGAGGTATTATCTCACCGACACTCGAGATTTTTTTTTTTTTTGGTTGGGTGGGGGAGGGTTGGGGAATCTTGTCCTGAAGAGACGTCTCAATGGGTGGAGACAGTTTATAAACTATGTCAAGACTGTGGACTCTCCCAGTGTGAGACAAAATTAGCAGTATCATCATAAACTCCTAGTCGAGGGGTCTAGGAAGAGGTACACGGGCCTTCATTTCCCACAGAAAGCGTCAAAATTACCTGGATCGAGTTTCATGCCATATCAAAGTGAACCAATCAATGTAATGAGAAAAATTATAGACACTAACAGAGAAAATTACAAACCTCTCTGACAATATCCATTGTCTCTTCCACCTGTTTCCTGTGAGCATTGACAAGATCTTCCTCTTCCTAAAAGAATAAAAAGAAGTAATCGATGTCAACTACTCATTATTCAACTTGGGATCCATCAATACAAGCTCATTTAAGCTCAATTCATAAAAATAACTAACCGAGATTGATCTCATCTCTTTGTTACAAAGATTTAAGCTCATTATAATAAAATATATGTAACGAGATCGATCTAGTCGAGCTTGACACGATTCAAATAACAAGCAAATCAAACTCAAACATAAAATTTAAAACGAGATACAAATCCAATCAAAGCTGGACAAAGACGTGTTTAACTATAATAATCATTAAGTTTTTTATGTCAATACCGAAAATGATTCCTTATTTATATCTTCTAAAAAGTTAGCACTGCGATATTCACCTTCAATAAAGAGTTCAAATCATCGTCAGAATTTGAATATTTCATTTCTGATCTGGGAGGCTCCTTCCACTTGGATTGGCCATTGGTTCTCTTTATTTTGTCATCTAAATTTGGAAGGATGTACGGTTCAACTTTTGAGTTTTTCTTTCGTGGTGGCTTTTCTTGCTCGTAAAAATTCTCATCATATTCATCCCTATCAGTTTGTTCAGGCCAAGAATTGCCTGTATCATCATCAAAACTCGATGCCGGTGGTGGGACAGAAAATGGGTGGGTTGTCGACTCTTTCAGATTTGTAGTCGAAGACAAAACATCTTTCTTGGAGTTATTGCCTTTTGAAAGGCTCTTTACCCTGGAATAGTGACAAAAGACAAAGTTAAAGACTTTAAAGGATAGAAGTGATCGGGTGACAGAAATAGTTACTGATAAAAAGATGAGACTAACCTGTCAGCATATCTTAAAGTGTTCAATGTATGTTCACAAGACCCTGAGTTTGGTGAAATACATGATATCATTACAGTGCGAGAATTTCCAACAAATGAATCCCTCAAAACTTCAGTTAATTTACTGCCTCTAAATGGAATGTGTCCTTGGTCATTGTCAAGAGCTCTAATACACTCCTTCAGTGCAAGCAAACTTTTATTGATTTCAGCTCCTTCCATTCTGCGTATTGAAAACATTGGATAAGATGTGGGAGAAAGAAGATCAAGTTTTCGAGAATGCTGTGTTATATTTCCTTTTCCCATATAAGAGATTAAGCCTTTTGGCAATGAACTGCAATGTCAAGTGGCATCATCGTTTCCCCACATAAACAATATATTTAGGGCTCTTTTGCAGGCCGTATTGGATTGACCATATTAATTTATAGCACTATCGAACTGTCGAAACGTATAAATTAGTCTTGAGCTTGGTAAGTATGACACAGAGTTTGGATAATATTTTAACCAAATGTAAATTAGTGATTCCTATATTAAAGTTCATTTTTTCTAGGGAATTGCAATTTCGAAGACATTAATTTCACCATTCTCATACTACTGTATCTTATATATTTTGGGACAGGAGGGAATAATAATAGTAAAAGAAATAGTATGAGATGGACCCTTGCAGCAGCTTGGGGATGAGCACGTGATACATGTATTGTATGATTAAATGTAAAATATGATTATTTAGTACAAAAAATACCAACTATATGTCGTTTGACTAATTGGAGGATATCAATACATCTTTTCTATATTGTGTGTACTTTGAAGGATTGAACTGTGTGATTACAATTCCATTACCAAAAATAACCTTTATCACTACTCATGTATTATTGTAATTGGATATTTATTCTAACTTCTTGGACGTCGTCATTACTGTGCATCATAGATTTTTTTCACATCCAGGAGGTTGGATGGCGCATCCCACAAGAAATATAGTTTTGTTTGACTGGCCGTAATTTAAGTCATGGGCTTACATACATCAAAATAAACAGTAGACTAGGTTGGATAATGTAAGATGAGTTTACTATCCTGTATTAGTAATAATTCAATGTAATTTAACAAACAAGAAGCTACATAGAAACATACCTGGTCTGCTTATCATTATCAGTAGTGTCAGCACCACGTTCGCTTCCAGCAAGGTCGATGAACGAGAGTTTACCAACAACCCTTGGAGGTTTGGATTCACTACCATCAGCTGACCGCTTAACGGTAAGCTGAAGAATGGCATGTGATCGAGATGATTCCTCATTTGCACCTGTGGTGCCGGTACTTCTTGTTGCATTTCCTTTCTCAATGAGTTCCTTTATCATCTCCACATCCACTACTCGGTACTCTTGCAAGCCCACGATACAAACTTGCTGTTTTCCATCCTCTCTCATGAAAAGTTTTCTGCAAGTGTAGAAGTTATTGTTGAAATTATATATTGTAGGAGGTAGCTTAGTCTTTAAGTAAGAACTTGGCAAGATAGCTTACTTCCTATCGCTAAGCAGATCGTATAATTTTCCTCCATATATCTCAAAGAAGCTGACAAACAATTGAAAGCCTTGGTTCCTGTAAGTGTGGTGCATGAGCCTCAAGATATCTCTGACTGCTTTAAGGGGCAGTGGTTTCATTGTAAAAGTTTTGCCACTTCCTGAAAATTTTCGGAGTAGGGAAAATTGAGGAATAGGAAAGGCAAGGAAAATAAGAGAATACAATGTAAATCAAACCTACAGATAAATAAAGGGGTGATTCCATAATTACCAAAACAACCCATGTGGTTTGGATAATTATCACTTAGACCCCCTGAGAGTATAACAAACAATACGTTGAATCTACAAGGATCTAGTTGTAATGTTTGTTAAGACTTTCAGGGAGTCTAATTGTCATAGACAAGGGGTATAGGGTGTAATGATAATTATGCAAACCACAGGGGTGGTTTTGATAATTATACCATAGCTCATGGGGTGTTCAGAAAATTGCCCCATAAATAAATGTAAAGAAGGAAAAGATATCAGATTCATAATATAGAAAGAATTTAGTAAGTGCAATATCTATAAGAAGAAATTGGGTGAAACAATAAGAGACCATTTTCTATCAAAGGTTCAGATTGAATGCCAATAAAACATTGTGCTAAATATCAACCAAGAGTGTGTAATTCAAGTAAAACTGGCTATAGTAAAAGAAGAGAAAAGGGGTTCTGGTTTCTCCCAATAGGGGCTCTACAATACAAATACTGAAATACACTTATCCATCGGATTTTTAGCCAACACAAAATTACATATAAACTTAATTTCTTTTTCTTTTGTCAATTACTGAATCAATTCTCATCTTTATTTGTAAATAGTTTTCTTTAATCACTTCGTGGTAATGGACGAAACTTCAAGAAAAGAAATGAAATGAGAACCTAATGGAACGAACTGCAGGCAGAATCAGAGTGTTAGAAACTGACAGTCCGCAGAGAAGAGTCGGAGCTAGCACCACAAATAGCATGTTTAAAACAAGCAATGCCATCTGATTATGAAATGCAAGACATTACCTGTTTGCCCATAAGCAAAACAAGTAGCTTTCGTACGTTGGAAAATTATCGGAACAATTGGCTCTACAGTTTCGCGATATACCTACGAAACAAGAAATAGACCACAATCAAGAAAAGACCAAGAATACCATGAGTTCGTTTCATCTTAGTGTAGGCCAACTTCATGAGCAATAATTACCTCATCGTTTGAAACTTCTTCATCCAGCACTGCATCAAATACAAATTCGTGTTTCTCCACATATTCTGTCAGGTCAACCTGCAACAAATTAAGATCCAGATTATAATCAGATGCATATGCATCACCCTGTCTATCCGACCTTTGACACAAGAACACTGTCATCAGAGGTTGAAACTCCCGATATAGGACATACTGTTCCAGCCAGTTAGCTCAGCAAAAATAAAAAATATTAAAAAATAAGCCCACTAAAACATGGGTTGAACCATATCAGAACAATGTCTATGAGTTGAAAACTAAATCAGTGCATAGGATCTTAAAATTTTTAATAATAAAGTCTATGAGTTGAAGACTAGATCAGTGCATAAAATCTTAAAACTTTTAATAACAATGTCTATGAGTTGAAAACTAAATCAGTGCATAAAAACTTAAAATTTTTAAAGACCTTAAGTTTTGTCTCGTGGACAACGAGAGAATTTGAATAGGTTTCTATGATATCTTCTTCATTCTTTGCCAGTTCCTTTTTGTTAAGTGGTCTTTTCCGCACCTGCCAAAAGTTAATTATCATCAAATCGCACTATGAACAGTAACAGTACAGCAATTTATTATTTGATCTTACTGTACATGAGTACACATGTTTATCATACATACCACTACTTTGATCTTTGCAACGTTGCTGGTCCTCACATTGTCAGCTGCGAGGCTTTTCAGAACATTGCTCTCAGGCAAACCACAGGCTTTGCCAGTTTGTTTATTGTTTCCAAAGTATTGGTCAGAGTCATCAAAGCTTCTTCTCCGTGAAAAGTGATTCATTGGAGGGCCATCGTAAAGGCCAGGGACTGCCATCTACTCTCACAATTCACACCAAAAAAGGACAGGAGACGTGTGTTACACAGAGAAAAATACAAAAAGAGTTTGGCTATCATCAAAGAAACTAGAATGGAATATCTGAAATACAAAGTATGATGATATCAAATAAAATTCAAGAAGCTTCAAATGGTAACTAACATAAACGAATTTTTATAGCTTACTGGACTTTCAAATGCAGACAGATACATCAGAACCGAATTGAACTTCACAGTATCTAACCAGACTACTAAATCCACAAATATATAATGAAGTTACACGTTTCCTGATACATATTCCCAAATTAAAGCTTATAAGCATGGTTCGCAGGACAGTCACAGAGGCCACCGTTCCAGTTCCATGGCATTTTTGCAGAACGGTCACGGCTGTTCCACACATTCTTTTAATTTGAAGTATTGATTTTTTTTATAAAGAAAAAGTGAAAAAAATATTAAAACATGTAAAAATTGCCGTTCCTTTCTGTTCCATTATGGGGTTATAGTCCAACAAATCGAATAATCACCCAGTTCTAGCAGATTTATCGGTTTAGAATATTAGTTTACACAATAATCGTTTCATACCAGAATATTGGAATAGACAAAGACGTTCTGGCGAACCATGCTAGTCCTAAACCAATGGAGCAAGCACCACAAAATTAACAAGCCTATTTATTTCTCAAGTCAAAAAATTACCTCAGAAAGTAGCTCAGTATCAAAAGAATGCAGATCCAGCAGCCCCGGACTACACTCATTCGGCGACACCTGCTCTTCCCCATTCTTCCTCCGTGAATTCCCCGGCGGCGTTAATGGCTCCGCAAACAAATCGCTGCCTCCACTGTAAGTTCTCTGCCCCTGCACACTTCTATACATTCTCGAATCCTGACCACCTCCATTATAGTACCCAAATTCCTAAGTTTTCAAAACCAAAAATTATTAACAAAATCAATTTCTAAAGTTCTAAACTATAGCATCAGATCCAGATTAGTCCACTCTCACTGACTTAAGAAAGCTCCATAAATATACCTGAGCTGGAGGAGCCACATTGTTTGATGACTGCAGATGCTGCAGCCCAGCTGACTGCAGCCACCGCCCGTTCGATGAAGCATCTAGAAACTGATCGGAATACTGCCGCTGATGGTGCGCCGCCGACGCACCGGATTTCTGCCTCCCCACCGCATACATTTTCTCACCAACCACACACACACGCCCAAAGAAAAAAGAAAAACCCTTCTCTTAATCTGTCAAATGCAGCGATTTCTACATAGAGATTACAAAAATATCTTCAACTCACAATCTTTACAGAGGATTATGTTAATCAATGCGCGTCCGTTAGAGAGAGAAACTTTTCGTACATTAGAGACGAAAAAAAATGTGGATACTTTGGTTGTAGAAAATCATGTTTGAAATTCAACGGCTGTGATTCGCTTTCACTTTCCAATAATGCAGTGAAAATGGGGAAAAAGGTGAAAAGGATTGGAGAATTTCAAGAACAGTGGGACAGTAAAAGAGGATTAGCATCTAATTTTCATGTTTAAACCGTAATTAATTAACTAATTAGGTGATTAGTTCTGAGGGAATTTGAATTTTGAAGTGGCATGTGTGGGGGAAGAGGCACGTGCAGGATATGTGATTGGTGTAAAGTTGGAGACGGTGAGTGGGTCCCGCCCAAATTTTGAATTAGAGCATGGTGCTGTTCTGGGGTTTGATGTCGTTTCACATGGTGGGGCTATGTCGTTTAGCGCGTCTCTTGACTCTTATTTAAGATGGTAGTGTTGTGATCAAATGAGTGAAATTTATTTTTGGCCGTCGATAAGGTCTTGTTCCGGTGATAAGGGATAGGTCTTACGATTTCGGAGGTTATTGGTTCAAGTTTTACCGATGTATGAGGCTGTTCCTTTTTGTCGTGTACAGATTTAGTTAAAAAATTTTATTCTATATAGTAACGGTATGTTAAGAATTTTTCTTTATTATGATTTACAGCTTTGTTGATCTATTTTGATTAATTTTTTGCTAGTTATTGGTAAGGGTAGAAATGATGATCAAAGAATAAGATTGAGAAGTCTATAGTTGAATGTGAAGTCCGAACCCTGTAATTAAGAAATAACGAGTTTTTTTTCTAATATTTACTGTTGGACTCACTGATCTTGCAAGTTAATAATTCATTAACTGATTCACATATATAAAGAGTTTAAGGAACTATTCGCTCCGAAAACATAGCAGACTACTTGTGAAAAGTATATATCTCAGTCCTGATTTAATTATTTTTCAAATGATGGTAATAAATAATTTTGATATTTTTTTCTTTACAAATAAGCAATATAATATTTAATAATACAAAAAAATCTATTTGAGATCTTAATAATATCATTTATGAATTTGAAAAATCTAAATAATAATATGGTGTGAAGATTAATTGATACGATGTCATATTAGATCACAAGGTATAATATTGAATTTAGTAATCTATCCAAGCACACTAGTAACGAGTTCTTCAAATATATACAAAATAATGGTAACTATTTATGTTCTAATTACCATTATATATCTTATTAATAATAAGAAAATGTTATTATTATTATTGGTTATTGTAGTAATAGTTGCGGCAGCAATAGTAGCATTAGCATTACTACTAACTACTAAATTTTATTTACACTTTATTATCATACTTCATTTTCCTCATCAAATATTTTGAAAACATAAAAAGGAAAAACCATTTTTCCTAAATAAGTAAACGAACGAAACTCATTTTCTATGTGTGAACTTTGTTTTCTCCCAAAAATAAAAAGGAGAAAAGATAAAAAAGAAAAAAAATAAAAGTCACTTTAAAAATTTGGGTCGAAGTTCACCCCGAAACAATGGCGACGCCACCTTGATGATAGTGGGGTCCTAGGACCCCCGAAATTTTCAATTTATTTATTTATTTTTTTAACTATAGTATACTATATACATATTCACATATTAGATTATAAAATATATACGTGTGGGGGACTTCACTATTAAATTCTCACTAAATCACCAGATAAAAGTTTAGAACTATGAAATATGCAAAGTTTGGAATGTGAAGGTTAATTGGTACTAGAATTTGACATTTGAAGAGGCTTTCAATTCGACTTTTTTAATTTTCTTTGATCAACATTTGAATATCAAATCAAATAATTTTGTCCACAACTCGTGCTTATTAAGTTTCAACCAATTTGTCAAATTCAAGCCATTTAGTGAGTTAAAACTTTATGTCTTTATTAATTTAATAATATTTCGGTGAATTTGTTTATTAATTTTTTTCCAAATTTTTGAATTATTGGGTATGTGGATATTTTCAATTATTTTAGGATAATATATGGCTTGATATGCTAATTAACCATACTTTTTTTATAGAGATAATTTTTTTTAAAATAATTTTCATCATTTAATAGTATTTTGAAGGGATTTCATTGAATCAAAATTTTGCAATTACCACTGCACCCAAAGTAAGCAACCCATTTTCAAGCCAAGAAGGCCTGCGGGGTTTAATAAAGTCAGGTCCTCTGTTGATCCAAACACTATTGAATGAATGGTTGGTTGCGTTCGTTTTTAAAAATAAAAAAAATTAATAAATAACATGCAATATATTTATTTAATAAATTTGAATGAAGTGGTTATTGGAAATAATGTACCTGATCATTAATTAATATTTATGGAACTCAATTTCATGCGACAATTAATTGAGAAAAATGATCATTATTTGATTTTTTATGAATTTAATGCGGGTATGTGTAAAGAAATTCATTCATTGATAATTAGAAGCAAGTCATTAAGTAAAGCAACAAAATTGCGACACTCAATGTTATTGTCTCATTCCTATCCAGAATATTTATAAAAGTGACTGGATGAAGCTCATAAGTGTCAGGTCTAGTTGGCATCATCTAATCTCTTCTTGTGAATTCATTCAATAGTCGAGATTAGTTGAGTTGAAAGATCTTGTTAAATATCATGAGGGATGGAACTGGCCTTTTAAGGTTATTGGACGACATTTGGGCCAAGAGGCTCAAATGTAATTTCTCTAACTTAATGGTAAGCTATACGTCTCCCATTAAAGTATAATTTTACTGGTAATGAAAAATGAAAATCTTGACTCAGTTGTGCACTAAAAAGGAAGAATCAACAAATTCCAGTAGTTTTTAGTTGTAAAAATAATTTATCATATGATGACTTCATTATCAAATGAGTGAATGATGGGGAGTAATTTACTTGCAATACTTTATTTCATCAAAATTATTTTATAAGGGTCCCTTTTGATGAGAAAATGCATGCTTATGGGGAACTATTTATAGAAATAGTTGGTTAACATATTACTCAATTCATTTGTTACAATGTATTGTGATCAACAAATACTTACACTCGCTAGCTTTTTACCAAATTATCTAATTATGCAACTCAGTAAGTTCACTTTATCCTTTGTTTCAATTCCATCTGGAACATCCCTTGGACGAAATTCTCGATTTGAAATGGTGTTTTATCTTATATTCGATACCCTTAAATATATATTTTTAATACACGTAACATATATTTAAAGACATCGAATAGGAGATGAAACATCGTTTAAAACAAGAGATTCCATTCGATTCCGCCACCCCCACTTTGGTAGCAAGGCCATGTTTGGTTTCAGTTGTTCCATTGCAGCCCCGTGCAGTCAAAACCAAAAGGACTGTCAGCAAATGCAAACAAGCCCTTGGACTGAGTTCGGGTTCCGTACTTCCATTGGCAAATTCAACGGTCAAGCCACGCAGAGACCGTTAGGACCTAACTTCTAGTAGTTTCTGGTTTTGATTCCTCTCTTAATCAGAAGGTTTAGTCCCCGAAAATCACAGAACTTTCTACAGTTTGCATTCCACCACCATTTTCCCAGAATCTTCCAGAACCCACCAAACTCCACCTCTCTATTTTCCCTTGCCATTTTCTATATACTGCTACCTTTTTCCATTTCTGTCTCTCAAGAAATAATTTGAATCGAGTTCTGGTGTTGTATTAAAGTTGTGCCCTCTTTTCTCAAGAATTTCAGAAATGGCTGATGACACCGCCGTCACACTCTACAGCAACCCGGCAATCACCGATGCCAAGAAGAACTCATTTTCCATTAAAGTGGCCATGGCCCAGATGCTCCGCGGCGGAGCCATTGTCGAGGTCACGAGTTTAGATCAAGCCAAGATCGCAGAATCAGCAGGCGCGTGTTGCGTAATCGTCTCAGAGCCACGAAAACCCGGGATCGCTCGCATGCCGGATCCTTCTCTCATTAAAGAAATCAAACAAGCTTTGTCGATTTCTGTAATGGCGAAAGCCCGAGTCGGGCATTTCGTGGAGGCCCAGATTCTGGAGTCGATTGACGTTGATTATATCGACGAGAGTGAGGTTTTGGGGATTGCCGATGAGGATCATTTCATCAATAAGCATAATTTTAGGGCAACGTTTGTTTGCGGGTGTCGCGATTTAGGGGAGGCGTTGAGGAGAGTGAGAGAGGGCGCAGCTTTGATACGGACGCAGGGAGATTTGAAGGGTACGGGCAATGTGGTTGAAACTGTGCATAATGTGAGGAAAGTAATGGGCGAGATCAGGGTTTTGAATAACATGGATGAGGATGAGGTTTTTGCTTTTTCCAAGGGAATTCAAGCCCCATATGATATCGTTGCGCAGACGAAGCAAATGAGCAGGTTGCCGGTGGTGCATTTTGCGGCTGGAGGAATAGTGACGCCGGCTGATGCTGCACTGATGATGCAATTGGGCTCTGATGGAGTGTTCTTGGGACCTGAGGTTTTCGATTGTTTGGACCCGTATAAGAGAATTCGGGCGATTGTGCAGGCTGTTAGGAATTATAATGATCCGATGGAGTTGGCCGAGGTGAGCAGTGGTTTGGAGGATGCCATGGCTGGTTTGAATCTCAGTGAGAACAGGGTTGAAAGGCTTGGTGCTGGAGGCGCTTACTGATTGATTTGGATTTGGTGGGAGTTTTCTGTGACTTGCATTGTATCTTTCTTGTCTTTTAGCATTAATGTTGTTGTTAGGGATATATTCTCACGTTGCAATGTTGTTTCTTTGTTTTCATACTGGAAGAATAAGAGCTAATGTTCTTGTACCACTTCACATGATAGATGAATTGAAATAACAAAAACGTTTGTGCTTAACTTTGTATGAGCAATGTATAATTTTGTTTGGAGAATCAAATGAACGGCACTGCCATTCGTTGTAAGTAGAGAAGCTCTTATTCATTGTGCTGGCATTGCATTGGTTTGCTTCATTTATGAAGATTGATGACTTTGTCATAGAGCCTTTCTTTACATTATCTAATCCGAATGAGAAGAAGCATGTTTCTTGTGTTGATATACTTGGTCAGCTATAAGAGAGTGTGCTGTTGTTTATATACGTATATATAAATGTGTGTGTGTGTGTGTAAAAGAGAGCGTTTGGAGGTGATTGGTTTTGATGAAGAGTTTCAGTGCTTGCTTCGTATCTTTCTTGTTTTTGAGCATGAATATGATGCCGTGTTGATATTCTTGGTTGGCTATGAGAGAGTGTTCGGAGGTGATTGGTTTTGGTGAGAGTTTCGGTGCTTGCTTTGTATCTATCTTTCTTGTTTTTGAGCATGAATATGATGCCGTGGTCAGAGATTCTTGTGTTTTGATGTTGCTTTTGGTTCTCATACTGAGAGAATAAGATTTAATGCCCTTTTGCCTCTTCATATGATAGATGAATTGAAATAACAAAGTAGTTGTACTCAACACCGCAAGAATAATGTCAACTTTTGTTTAGATAAAGGAATTGCGTTGTCATTTGTTATAGGCAGAGAAGCTCACTCACCATGCTGACATTTCATTCGTTTGACTTCATTTATGAAGAAAGACGACTTTGTCGCAGGCAAAATTATATAATCCCAATGTAAAGAAGCATGTTTCTTGTGCTGATATTTTTGTTTCAACCACAAGAGACTTGTCCGGAGGTGTTTCTGCTAGATTTTGGTAAGAGTTTTCTGTGACTTGACTTGTATAGTTTCTTGTTGAGCATATGAATATCATGTTGCTGTAAGAGATTCTCATGTTTCGATGTTGTTTCTTCTTTTCATACTGAAATAGTAAGAGTCAATGCGCTTTTACCTCTTCCGATGATAGATGAACTGGAAAAACTAGTATAGTCGTGCAGTCGTGCTTAACTTCTGCCCGGAAGTCTCCATCAGTATGTTAAGTTTTGAGAGTGTTAATTGTAATGTTTTATTACATATTCGCTAAATTTTCCATCAACTGAATTAATAACTGGATGTAATAATGATAATAGCTGGACCCTTTATATATGTCAAATTTTAGATGTATTGACATAACTTTTGGTGTAAAGTGGGGGAAGGGACCATAAAATAAATGTTTAAAGAGTAAACTAAATATAAAACATTATATAAAACCTTGTCGATGCTTGTTTGATATATTAAGGGTATTACACAATTTTATTGGGGCCTTACCATAAATACCATTATATTGAGGGTATTTATGACATTTTGAATTTTGGTGTGGATGACAAAATTTCATTGTGCCTATAGCTCCATTTTTGAACAAAATGCTGGTTAATATTCTAGCGATCGAATTGAAGGATAGATGAGTATTAATTTAAATGAGTATTATGAAGTCCACGTCCAACTTCAGATACTTGCAAGACGATGCATTCATATTTAAATTTTTTCGTATCATATCACAGACGTGGCTAGGTACAACACTATTTATCATATTATTTGGTGTGTTCATAAATCAAATAGAAAAAATTAGATATTTTTATGCCGTGTTGACGCAAAATTAACATAACCCGATGCTAGTCATAACAAGATAGCATAAAAGATAAAATTTGCAATATTACCTGTAAAAAAAATTGGAGAGAATGTTTCTTCATTCAAATATACTTTGCCTCTACAATTTTTGTGCAAGTAATTTGTTTGTTCACAATTACATGATGTACAAATTGAACAAGAACATAATTGATGTAAATTTTGTTTAACACTTAAGTTAACATGATTCTCTAAATTTGTTATATAATTGTATAACTACATTTGTGGTAATAAGATGTATATGTAAACATTAACATTTATATAATGAAAAATTGTTAAAAAAATATATGTATATCTAACAATTGTACTCGTGTCGAAATGGTTCGCATAGTTCTCGTTCAATTTGGTGATGAAATAATATAGGGGAGATTAGCCCTTTTTGGATCAAGAAGAGATTACAATATTTGGATAAGAAATGCTGCCATAATTCATGCCAAGTCAATGAATAGTACGGTCTCGAAATTAATTTTGGCATGTTCACAACTGTAGTCTCTCGTATCCAAGGAGAGATTATGTGTATTGAAATGTCATAATCTAATCTTTCTTTTCATATTAAATGCAGTCATATTCTAAAAATTTGTCAAAACTATATGTTTGAGTATTTTAATAAAATAATGTATCATCCATCATAGAATTTTGGAAACTTCCTTGTGCCTTCCTAAATTCAAAATTCAAATTTGTCAGCTACCTAAAATTAATTATAATAAAGTGACTGTTACTTGAAATTAATAATTTTTTTCAAAATCAGAATTAATTTTATTTTGTAACTCTTCAGTTTTCACAATTCAGAATAAATTTTAAGTAGTAACAATACATTTGACTTTCCTGTGTTTATTATGTAGATTAATTTTGGCAACACTTTTGTCTCCTCCTAAAAACGCTATAAAAAAGGGTCTTTGGTTGGCCCGCAGAATACACAAACTACAAAAAAATCTTTCTCCCCGTTGTCTCTTCCACGAAATTTTTTGAGTTCTATTAAGGTGTCTGGTGTAGTTTCTGCTTCACCAACAGTACAGGCATAAGGTGAAGCTACAGCTAAAAAATAAGGCTGGGCTGTTGTATCCTATAGACGACACGACTACAAACCTTACTGCACTCAAAATGTTTCGTGAAGGAATTATGATTTCGTCTTAAGAGAGCGACCTGGTCCTCGCTTCAACCCGTCTGAAAATTACTTGTCCCCCTGTCCTTTTTGTTATTATTGACAACACTCTATATCTATATCAATGTCATATTTGTACATCATAGTAAAATACTAAACTGAGAAATTTCTAAATTTGATATGATATGAGTAACCAATGTAGTCAAAGCTTTTAATAAAGGATTTCAAAATAATTTCCTTTTTTTTCTTGGTTTTTTTCCTTTTCTTTTCTTTTTCTTTTTTCTTTTTTTCTTTTTAAGCCAAGAAAGTGCCATCAATTCCATGCAATAAAGCTTCTACAAGGGGTAAAACGGTCCTTTCATAAAGAATCGGGTTTCTTTCGCCGTCGCCCCCACTGAAAATCAAAATCAGATGACGACAGTCATCATGTTAGATTCTCGACGAAAGTCATACTTAGCACGTAAAATTCCGTAGTAACAAACGACATCTACCTGGAGATTTGAGTTTTCGTAATGATTTTGCTGTTGAATTCTTCTAAAGCGAGTAGTTAGAGAGAGAAATTACTCGAACTTTGGAACTTCCAATGAATTGGATGCTTGCTTACGGTTGTAATATGCGATTGTTGTTTTTAATGATTGGATTAAGTTTTGGGAGAGTTTTAGAGTGATCGCTTGAAGAATGTGAGTTTCTGGAGGATTTGATTGGGTGATTGCTTTGTAATGGCGGCGTATTTGGAGTGTTTTTTCTGCCCCTCTTTTTATTGATTCTACCAGATGGGGTTTTGAATGAGTGTTTGGGGACTGGGGTGGTTACTGAGAGATTGAGGTACTTTCTGGAGTTCGAAAATGAGCAGCAGCGAGCGGCAAACGGTGAGTGTTAAAGACCTCGTGGAGGAAGCTAAGAAGCGGATTGTTTTTCTGGCCGTATGCGCTGTTGGATTGTCCTATCTCATGTCATGTAAGTGATTCTTTCTTATTTCTTTTGCTAGTTCTGATGTTGAATTCTGGCTTGTTATGATTTAGAGTTCTGGTTTCAAGGTAATTTCTTTCCGTGTGTATGTGTTATAGATATTTATCAGAAAATTGGAACATATTATGTGAGATGAATTGTAGAATAGCTTCAACGAGAGGGCTTTTTAGTTGATGGCACTATAGATGCAATTATGTTTGTTCTCTCAGAATTTTATTTGGCAAGAAATGTTGAAGGTAGCACCCGTACTCACTGGATTTGTAGTTGAAGTTGGCACCATAGTTGTAAGCTTAACAAGAATTACATTTTTTGCTAGTCCATAAAATTTGCAGATGCTTAATATGCGTATGCATGCTCTGGTTTGTTCCTCATGTCACATTCATTTCCTCAAGAGTAATAGATTTCTCATATCTTTTGCATCTCAGTCGTCCATGATTTCAAATACACTGTTGGTAAATTTTATTTTATTTTTTTCCTCAAAAAGAAAAAATAGCTTCAAAATTTTAAGCATTTGGATACACAAGAATATATACCAGAGCATTAGACAAATTCCAAGAGCTCATAATCCTTGACAGTTGAATATATTTAATGTTTGTTAACTTATATTTTCTTTGGGAAAATTACTATAGTTGTGAATTTATTAATTTAGCGTTCAACTCGTCTTTGTCTCTTCCAGTAACAAGTCCATCAGTTTTAGTCAACTTGCCTGCTGCTCTGTTCTTAATAATCATCCTTCGCTACTTGTCTCTGGATGTTGATATGCGGAGAAAAGCTGCAACTTACAAAGGCAAACCCACATCTACAAACAGTTCTTCCAAGATAAAACCTTTTGAACGTACGAGAGTTACTGCAGAAAGATCTGACTGGAAGCAAAAGGTGAATTCTCCCGTTGTTGAGGGTGCAATTGACCAATTCACCAGACATATTGTCTCTGAGTGGGTGACTGATCTATGGTACTCACGCATAACTCCAGATAGACAAGGTCCTGAAGAGCTTGTGCTGATAATGAATGGTGTACTTGGAGAAATTTCAAGTCGGATGAGAAGTGTTAATCTCATAGATCTCTTAACAAGGTCTGTTTCAGAGATTTTAGCAACCAATGTCTTCTTTGTTGACATAGGTTCTGAATGGTATTATAACGGCAGATATTTTGCTTGCTATGGCACAGGGACGTTGTCAATCTTGTCTGCCATCAGCTTGAGCTCTTTCATTCAACTAAGACAAAGATTGAGAAGCGACAATCGAGATTTTTAACAATTGAAGAGCAAGACATCGAACTAAAATCTGTTTTGGCTGCTGAGAACAAATTGCATCCTGCATTATTTTCTGCTGAAGCTGAGCATAAGGTTTTGTGTCTTTTGGTTTTCTTCCTTCTGTCACATATAGGATAGGCAGCAGATCCAATAATAACCTTTCTCTTATTAATTTTGTGTTTTGGCAGGTTCTCCAGCATGTTATGGATGGCCTCATTTCACTTACATTCCACCCGGAGGATCTGCAGTGCTCCTTATTTCGCTATATTTCTAGGGAACTGCTTGCTTGTGTGGTAATGCGACCCGTTTTAAATCTTGCTAGCCCAAGGTAAGTATACCAATCATTCTTCATTCTGATAACAAATTCTTTCTTTTTCTTACACCATGCCTATTTTGGTTCCAGGTTTATTAATGAGAGAATTGAAAATCTTGTTAATTCTAGAAGCAAGGCAACTCATTCAACGTCACAATCTAAAATACAGGGACCTTCAAAGATTTCATCTGACAATATTTCCTTGTCTCCTGATCCATCCATCAAGGGTGTTGAACTGGTACAGTTTAAGAAGGATCAGAATAGCAAAGATGCTGAGGTTCCTGCGTCAGACAACATGAATGGAACACCTCTTTCTAAGGATCCATTGCTTTCCGTGGATGCGCAGTCCACCCGTTCTTGGAGTTCTTTGCCAGAAACTCATAACAGTGAGGGAAGAGGTACTGAACGGCACCACTCTGGAGGAGAATGGGGCGATATGCTAGACGTGTTTTCGCGCAGAAAAACTGAGGCCCTGGCTCCAGAACATTTTGACAATATGTGGGCGAAAGGGAGAGACTACAGAAGGAAGGAGGATACAAATCAGCAGGCTCCTCCTGACAAAAGAAACTCTTTGGTAAGGAACTCGGTGGAGAAATCAAAGGTGCTTTCTGGGTGGAAGAAAAATGAGCGGGACACAAGGGGTAGTTCTTTGGAGAAAGATGGTTCTAATTCTGGGTTTCATAAATGCCCAGGGGCAGACAACATTTCCCTATATGAAGAGGATGATGAGCAGAAAAGTATGGATTCAGATGAGGTTGAATCTGGTAGCAGTGGTTATACTGAGGATGAAGATACCAGCATTGTTACGGGGCTTGATTCACCCGGTGTCAAAGTTTGGGATGGTAAAAGTAAGAGAAACTTAAGTCACATTCATCATCCTCTTGAAACATTTGATGTACACAAGAGCAGAAAGACAAACAAAGGTCGCCTCCATGCTAAAAGATTGCACATAACTAAGTCTGCAAGTAAAAGATCTAGATCAAGTAATCATAATGGCCATGTTTGGAAAGAGGTCCAGAGGACTAGTTTTGTGTTAGGAGATGGGCACGATATACTTAATTCCTCCCAAAGAAATGCCAAATTTGGAGACTCGAGTGAGGATTCCGAAACAGATCTGTTGGGCAGCACCTGTAGTGAACCAACAACTTCATCATCTTTGTCCTTGACTTCTTTGCCTGAAACTCATATTTTAGCTGCTAATTCGGCAAAAAGTTCTCTTATTGCTGATTCTTTTTTCAAGTTAAAATGTGAGGTATCCATTGGCACCATTATTATTTTCTTTGAATTTCATTCTGCCTGACCACATGTCTTGTGCTTGAACATGTGAAGGATGCTAATGAACCTTTTTTCTCAGGTATTGGGTGCCAATATCGTTAAGAGTGGGTCCAAAACATTTGCTGTTTATTCCTTATCAGTTACAGATGTAAATGGTAACAGTTGGTCTATCAAAAGAAGGTGCAATTATGTTTCTTGAACTTCTCTAGTTTGCCATAGGCTCCTGCTGGCACTTCTTTGCTTGCTAATCTTTTCCAATTTCTGGTTAGTTTCTTTCTTGGGACTCAACGTGCTCATTTGATTAGATAAAGTATGGAGGTAAAAATAATACAGTGAGTAGTTGACTTTCAGCGTCCCAGTGGTTGAGAATCTTTATGTGCCAAAAGAAACTGCCTGTTTTAGAAAAGAAAGCAAGTGAGAAATAATAGGGCGTTGAATCCCAAATGCTTGTCTGTTAGCTAATTTATTTTTCGTTGAATCCCAAATGCTTGTCTGTTAGCTAATTTATTTTTTCTTGCTGTCAGATTTCGACATTTTGAGGAGCTACACAGGCGTCTTAAGGTGTTTCCTGAGTATAATCTCCATTTGCCACCAAAGCATTTCCTGTCAACTGGGCTAGACTTATTTGTCATTCAAGAACGATGTAAATTACTTGACCAATATTTGAAGGTCGTGCATCTACTGCACTTGATGCATATCCAACTTGAATGAAGTAGTATCTTTAAATCTTAAGTCATTGGTGATACATTCATATATGCTTTAAATTTTTCTTAAATGGTCTAGGGACATAGTAATCCCGGGACCTGCCACCATAAGGTCACCTGTGGCCCTGGACTGCCATAGTGTGAAACTGCACAAGATTTTTCATGTGCCTGCATGCATTCACAGCCATAGAGAAAATGATATCACACCTCGGCCCACAATTTTTCTGACTTTTTGGTGTTCTCCAGAAACTTCTGCAGCTTCCAACTGTTTCCTGCTCCATTGAAGTTTGGGATTTCCTTAGCGTTGATTCTCAGGTTTGATGTATTTCACTTTTATTTTCTAGAACATGATAATCTCAAATTAGTCTTATAGTCGTTGATCCGAACACTGCAGATGTACACATTCTCGAATTCACTGTCCATAATTGAGACTCTTCCAGGTGAACTTGGATTCTAAGCTGCAGCTCTCTTCCTCTTCTCATTTTAGTTGTGATAATCTTCACAATTTTAACTGGCTTTGCATTTCAGTTGTTCTGGAAGACACCAAACGGGAAAAGAGCAAAGAATATAGAGATAATGTCGGGCCACTATATGATCCATTTTCCCCTAGAAAGGATTCTGTATCAAGAATCAAGGGCGATAATGTGTCCGATGGATCAATATTGAAAATGGAAGGTCAGGCTCCTTCGCCATCGAAAAGGCCTGAAAAAGAATTCAGAAGGGCTTTGGGGGATTCAAGAAGTGACTCAGAAAACCCAGAGCTAAAAAACGTTGTTTCAACCAGAAACTTAGAAAGCACTGCAAACAGAGACCAACAAGCTTCACATTCTGTGAGGATTAATGACCCAGCCTCCGATCCAACCCTTCCTAGTGAGGTTATTTATAAATATTGTGCCCTGCCTTTGTTGTTTTCTGCATTAGATATTGAGTTATTTCTTGATGCTCTTGGCTATGCATTTGACCAAGTTCTATATGGAACTGTTTGTTTCTTCATTTTGGTTGCCGATATTATTTTGGTTTTCCGTTATTTTTGTGATGATCTTATACTGTATTTTACTATTTCCTTCTCCATACAGTGGGTGCCACCAAATGTAAGCGTTCCCCTATTGGATTTGGTTGATGTGATTTTGCAGCTTAAAGACGGTGGGTGGATCAGGTATCAATTACATGCATTCCCAGAAATGCTGAGATTTGAGATAGGATTCATTTGTATGCCTCAACTCATAACGTCCTCTTTCTTCTTCCCTTGTACAAATTGAAATGGTTTCCAGGAGAAAAGCTTTCTGGGTGGCCAAGCAAGTTTTACAATTGGGTATGGGTGATGCGTTGGATGATTGGTTGATTGAGAAAATCCAGCTGCTGCGCCAGGGATCAGTCGTTGCTTCTGGCATTAGGCGGTTGGAGCAGGTATATATTTGACGCCTTGGTATTATATGGGCGAAAATCTCGTGAATACATCTTTGTTCGCTGGTTTGTCATTTAACTTTCCTAAGATTAGTATTTGAAGATGTTAACGTGGATAAAACTACGAAGGGTGTCTGTAGCAGTTATCCTTTATTACAGAACAAAATATTTGCTATGGTTATTACATGCATATGCTTGGTCTGCATCTTCTAATGATTCTGAGAGAAAAGTTGCTCAACAATGCTAATAACATCAAAACTCTGTATGACGTAGATACTCTGGCCCGATGGAATATTCATAACAAAGCATCCAGCACGACAGAAACCTCCTTCTAGACCGTCGGACAATTCCCCTGGTGACCAGCTACCTTCCACCCCATATTCTACATCCAAAATAGATGACGTCCAGGAACTGGAGGACATGCAACAGAAGGAAGCTAATCGTCGAGCCAAATTAGTATATGAAATAATGATTGGTAATACTTAATTTCTTGGCTATCACTGTCTTATTGGGAATCTTTGACCTATGCTCGACACGTGCCACTGACTGGAGAAATCTTTGCAGATAAGGCACCAGCTGCTATTGTAGGCCTCGTGGGACGCAAGGAATATGAACAATGTGCGAAGGATCTCTTCTATTTCATTCAGGTGATATTCTTTCGTGTAGTTTTCCTCATTCCCATTAGCGAACATGAGTTGCATTATTTTAGAACCATAGCTAATAGATTACTGCTGGTCTGCATATACAGTCCTCTGTTTGTATGAAGCAGCTAGCTTTTAATCTTCTTCAGCTGTTGCTCTTGTCAGCCTTTCCGGAGCTTGATCATCTTTTCAGACAGTTGGAGGAGGAAAAGGAGAAGTTTGGTAAACTCGAATTGAATTAAAAAGAATGTTTCTTCTTTTTCTTTTTCTGTGTTTGATTTTGTTTGTCTGAAGAGCTTGTTGCATAAGTGAAGCAGGCATGTATAGCGTTTCTTAGGGGTACATAGACATACACCATTGAGTGCAAAAGCGAATCCAAATTCTTTGCTGCCATTTTGATCATTTTAAGGCAGTCCATGACTCGACAATCTACGATTGGAAGTGTGTCATTTAATACTGTAAAAATATTTTATGTGTCGATTGATCAATTCTTGATGGTAAGGAAAATTTCCTCCGCGAGTCATGGCTTTGTGCAGTTACAAAGACATATTTGCTTTGTTTCTTTGAATAATATGCAGAACTCAGCATAAAAGACCGTTTTTATTAGTTGGGGATAATTCCCCTGCACCCTAAGGTTTAATATAACTATTAAAACACTTTCTAAAATTTGAATAATTATTATTACATTCCCTATTGTATACTTTAATCTTTAACTAAATATATAAGTGCAGTTACACTCACTAAAGTATGTATGCATCTGAGTTAACACAAAATTATGTCTCCTTATTTATGGATTTTCCAGGATTTTCAGGGAGTAATAATAATTATTTAAATATTTGGTTGTATTTTTATCAAACTTCAAGGAGTGTTGAGGTAATTATCTCTCAGTAGTTGAGACGGTAAAAGTGTTGCGTCCCATCCCAAAATGCAAATTTAGTGTTTCTTTATGAAGTTGTCCCAGCAAATACCAAGCAGAAATAATAGACATTTATTCCATTTGAAAACTCAAGGGAACCTTTGGAGCCCAAAGTTAAGCATCTAACAACACAAAGTGGAAGCTTACACATCAAAAAGAGTCGAAGACCCAGAATCACTGATGTATGAAAACCTAGAAGAAGTGGAACCATGTTAATGTTAAAGCTCGACAATTACAAAAACCTGCAGCCTCTTTACTATTTATCTCTTCTGTTGATTAATTCAAAACAAAAGCCCCCCCGCTCCAAAAAATAAAAAAAAAACAAATAAATAAATCTACCAATTAAGATCCTCTACTCCAAAATGTGTCTCCCATTCGTATCATAGATACATGCCAATTATAAAAATAAAAATAAAAGATGAAATATAACCTAAAGTAAATGATACAAAATGTTAATTTACCACTATCAGGCAAGGCAGCAAGCAAAAGTTGAGGCAGCAGCATGGCTATAGATGGTAATTATGGAAATAAAAAGACATCTCATCGACATTATGATTAAATCCCCCTTGAAATATAATAAATTGATTAAAATATTATAAAGAGACCTCTTGTTAATCTAACACAAGATTTTATAATTTATGCAATCATACGAGTTGTATATTTAATTAAGTCAAACCTTAGGGGTTTTGACCCAATCGTCCGTAGAAATTAACTAGGGCAAAGCAATTACACAACAATGTTCCAGTTGAAATGTTACAAATGTTATTCTCAAGCCTGGAGCTAGCCAAAAAGGGCAAGATGAAAACATGTGAAACAATCTAATATCACATTTTGCCAAAACTATGATACCTATAAACCTAATATCACAGTGTCAAAATGCACTCAATACTTCGGAATATTTTTGGCTCTTGGCATACCAAGCTGTTAGCTTCCAAGATAGGCAGAGTTACACATGGGGAAAATTAGAGCAATTCTACGAAAATGTATCAACACAGGGGAAATCTGCCATTCTTCAAATCACAGCCTAAGAAACAGAGAATTAAAATTCAATTTGTTGCACAAAATCGAAAAAACAAAATATTCAGCATCCAGAAAAATGCACATTAAAGCAAATAATGGTTTTTCATCCATCCGTATTAAACGCTATCAAATAACTCTAATGAAATAAACAACTAATTAAGTGGCCAACGAGGTAAAAGGTTGTCGAAATGTCACTCCCAAACTCAATGGTTGTCTAGTGCTTTCCAGATGGTAGCAAAAGAAATACATGACCCTTAAGCAGATGCAGCTGCTGCCTTCTTCCTTGGTGCGGCTTGAGTGCCTAGATCCACCACCATAAATCTCACATCAACACAAGTAAAGAAATGGAAAGGCCATAAACGATAAGTGCAATTTATCAATAAACATAACAAATTCAGAAAAGTTCAGACCTTCTCTGAAGTTGGTCTTGAATCTGCGGGGCACGTGGCGGAGATACCTCATGCGTCCTGTTCCAGTAGTCTTTCGACGAATGGCCTTCACACTCCAGTTGTCTGAGGTGCAACAATTACAAATATGATTCCATTAATTGATCATCAAGAACGAAAATATAATCACACAACCATATGAATAAATGTAAGTTGCTTCAATCAGAAAATTCACATAAATTTGAATCATATTATCTTCAACAATCGATAAAAGGATCATACAATTACCAGAGCATTTGAATCAGTCATCTGATGCAACCATACAACCAGAACAAAGTGAAATAACAAAGCAAAAGAATTCAGTCTAGCATTTATAATTAACCTTCAAGCTCAGCCATCCCACATGCAAAACTAACACATTAATCAGTTCAAATTCAACTAATCATAAGCCATAATCGGCTCATGCATCCAGTTCCAGTAGTCTTTAGACAACTAGCCTTCACTCTCCAGTTTTCTGAAGTGCAACAATTGCAAAATATGGAATCACTAATCAACCATCAACAAGAAAAGTGTAAGTTACATGACTATATGAATAAACTTAAGTCCATTCACTGTTAAATTTGACATGATACTAAGTTTCATTAATCAATAACTACAGTCATACAAGAGAATTTAAATCAATCAAATGAAATGATAATTAGTCAGAACAGCAACGAGAGCAAAAGAAAAGGTCTAATAATTAATAATTAAACTTCAAGCTGCACCCTTCTGATGGCAACACATACACATTAATCAGTTCAAATTAAACGAATCATAAAACATAATCAGCTTAAACTCACTCAATCATACAAAGAAAAACAATCACTTAAGTTCCCCCGAATGTGTACCAATCGAAAACGATTACAAAAACAAAACCCTTAACAAATCAAACAATTATGAACAGAATCAAAGTGACATACATGTCCTCTTGCGAGCAGCAGGGTAAGCACAGGCGGCGCAGCGGCTCTTCTGGAGGTGGAAGCTGCGGCGGCCGCACCTGACACACAGCGTGTGTGTCTTGTTTCTCCTCTTCCCAAAGCTTCCAGTTCCCTTGCCCTGCAATTATCATACATCCACACACATTCACGAACACATTAACATATGAATGCAGATAAATTCGACCGAATCAAGCCATACAAGCAAAGATCGGACAAAGATTTACATAAAAAAAGTCACTTAGCTTACCATTGTAGCGAATTTGCAGAAACCCTAGATTTTCTTCTCAGGTTCAAGAAGCGGCGTCGCAGGTACTCTACTATAAGAAGAGGGAAGTGAGAAGAAGTAAAAGAAGATGAGGTTTTAGGGTTGGGTTTTGAGATATTTTGGGCTCTTAATGGGCCTACTGTAGGTATTGGGTTATCTTGTAATAAATGGGCCAATTGTATCTGGATCTGTAGGCTGCAATCGGGTCGAATCCGGATCCGTATGTAATCCGGTTTTTAATTAATTAAAGTGTATAACCATTCAGGTTTATTTCTTAGAAATTATAATTAAATCAAATTATTCAAGTTTTGAATTTATTTTTCTTATAAGTTTTATTTTATGTATGTATATCTACTTATATTAATCATTAACACTATCAAATTCGGATCTTTAACGAAGCGAATTGTTACATATTTGATCCATTTATTTTGGATTATGGATATTTATATTTTGATTTTATCCTTCGGATATTTTCCTCTATTTTTCTATTAAAGCTATACATAGTTCATTGGCTAAACTTTGGAGTTTTTCCTCTTAATTTACCTTGGTTGTTTGGAATAATGGGATTTTGAATTATGGATGATTTAAATATTGATTTAAAACGACTAATATGAATTGATATCTTGTCTACTTAACTAGTTTAAGTATGTTTATGTAATTTATTTTGATTATTTGCTCATTTCTGTTATTTAGTAATAAAAAGTTGATTTATGATATCAATTATCAAAAAATCCTTATAAATCATTTTGGATCCCATTACAACCTTTGCGCCCTCTCAAATTTTTTAAAATCCCAAGTAAACAATGGACTATCTCGATTAAATCAACCAAAACCCTTATATTCCAACAAAGTAAACATGACATTGGAATGTTCGAATTTTAATAATAATAATAATAATAATAATAATCGTTACGTTATGAGAGTAAAACATTTCAATTTTAGATGTTTTACCAACCTTAGTTTTACAGGGTGTTTGCAATTGTTTTGACTCTGGAAGAAGTGATTTTTATTTTAGAGAAAATGAAAAAGTTTCGCGATAAAAGTTGAAAATATCTGCAACTAAAAGTTAAGAAAAGATAAAAAAAAAAACTGATTGTAGGTATTTGAAAAGAAAGTGTAACTTTAAGTTTTGAATTGTTATCTTGCCCTCAAATATAATTTTCTTATGGCTTTAATGAGAAACATAATGTATTTTCATCAAATCACTTTGATGGAAAAACTGAAGTGAAATATAGAAGTACCTCAGGTCGTATTTTTAATTTCTTACCGATTTTAGTTTAAATCTACCCTCATAAAAATAAAACTTACATTATCAAATACTCTCAAAGTCATTTTTACTAGCTAAAACTAAAAAGCTGTTAGTAAAACAACGTGGACACCTTCTTAGTTCTTGCTAATTTTTCCAGCTATACATGTGTTTGCTAATAGTTTTTTATGAAAGAAAAAAAGGTGAATGTGACTTTACCTTCAAATTTAATTATTTTAGCAAATTATTACTCGAAAGTAATTTAATACAGAGCTATAGAGCGTATTCAAATGGACTTTTAAGCAAGCTATAAATACAAAGAGCTAGTATGTAATTGCTAAGCAAATTTCCAACTGAAATTCAATCAAAGAATTAGCACGTAGCTTTAAACATTATTAATATTTTCTCTATTCTCTTTAAAAAATCATAATAAAATGAATTTTTAGTAAAAAGAGGCAAAAATGATGAGAACGATTTCTAGTAAAGTAAATAAGGTTCATATGTTAGTCATTCGACTAAATTTTATCTAAAAATTTTATTAAAAATTGTGTTTAAGTGAATTTAGAGGGTGTTTGGCTAAACTTATTTAAAACATCTTATAAGTTCCTACATCTTATAAGATGTTTTTTAAGCTTATAAGATGTTGGATCTTATTTTAAAAATAAGTTGTTAAAGTGTTTGGATAAAATAAGACTTTTTAGCTTATAAGATATTAATAATGGCAATATTGTAATTAAAATAATTAAAAATAAAGGTAGATGGTAAGATCTTAAAAATAAGTTAGGATCTCCTTATTTTTTTAAATAGAGCTTATAAGCTCATAACATTTTATTTTTGGAGCTAAAAAGATTTTTTTAAAAAAATTTTACCAAACATTTCATGATATCTTATAAGCTCTTAAACATCTTATAAGATGTTTTTAAGAGCTTATAAGCTCATCCAAACACCCTCTTAAGTGGATGAGTAAAGTGCTTTTAATTTATTTTTACAAGCAAATATGTCAAGCAAATAATTCAGGAAATTGAGTTCCATTTACCCAAAGAAAAATTATAGAACATTGGTAATGGATATCAAGCACCAAAAGTAGTTGGTGAAGAAACACAACATCACAAGTAAAGTGGAAATTTCCATGGTCATCCAAACGCACAAATAGTCCTATTATTTGAGTTTTTGATATTGATAAAATATCCCTATAAAAGTACAATTTTAGTGAAAGAAATGTTAATTCATTATTATTAATTTCAAAGACTAATTAAGGTCTAAGGAAATAATAACCATAATTATTACAAGCCAAAGATTTCAAATTTTGGCAAAAGAAGATGCCACCTTGTAAGAGTTAGTCTTTTAGTTTAAGAAATTAATAATTATAATTTTTAGAAAGTACTTTGAGATCCATTAAAGGAAAAATACCACATTGTCAAGTGTCAACCTTAGTTCTCTTGTCTAGCTTGCTTACAATATCAATTTAATTTTGATTTCTAATAAGAAAAAAGAATTTTTATGTTACTGAAAAAGAAATATTATTGTATGATAAATTATATCTGTTGGAATTAATTGTCTGTTATTTCAAATATAAAATATTTTGTTTGTATATACTTTCATGATCAAACTTTTTAAACAAAAAGAAATATTAAGAGCAAATATTGTGTAATGATTATTTTATAACAATAATAAACTCTCACTTATTTAAAAAGTGTTGAGAAAACCATAATTTAGGGGCTAAATTATAATTAGTATCCAATTGTGGGGTTGATAAATTAATGCACGAATTTTTATTAAAAGCCCATATCATGAATTTTATTTATATTTTCACCCCTCTGGCGTTCTGCCAACACCACAATATGTCCTTACCCTTATGTTTTTATTTAACTTTTCTTTTTCTTTAAAAAATGAAAAAAGAAAAGAAAAGAAAAACTCATGCCATGCAATAAAGAAATTTGAAACCACTAGCAAAGAAAGGGATATGTTAAAAAAAATTTGGAGTCAAATAGGCTTTTTTGGGGACTGCTGGGACTCGAACCTCATGACTTTTAAGATCAACGGATTTTTCTCTTATTATAAATTTTAATGTTATGGATGTCCATACTGTAATGGGACTTTATCTTTGTTTTTATTTGATTAATCGGTTTTTAAAATATTTAATAAATTTAATGATTTGATTTAACGTTATCGGTGTCAATACGTGCAATGGGACTCTATCTTTGTTTTTTGTTTGGTTAATTGGTTTTTAAAAGATTAAAGAATCTAATGATGTGATGAACGAATATTCAGTTATTTCTTCAATGTTTAATCAACTTAAACAAAATTTTCCAATTTTCATATAAAAAAAATACAAATATAGATTTGGGGCATCATTAATTATTTGATACAGTATTCAATAAATACATCTATATTCATTCTTTCTACGAAGAGATTCCTCTAGCATGCAATCCAATCCCCTCTTAGTTTTAAGTAGGCGTTAGGGAATGAGCATTCTAATAAAAAAAATTGAAATCATAACGACTCTGTGCTAGTTTTAGTCCCTATATCGAGAAACAAGAATAGATGCAAGCAACCTTGAAATTGGAAAGGAATCAAACGGCGGATTAGATCTCAATTTTAAAAAAGTATTTTATCTCCTATTCTATATTTTTAAATACGTACCATATATTTGCATTTATTACTAAATATTTTTATAAGAAAATACTTAATACCAGTGGTATTTTCTAAAACATAAAATATTGAGATAAAATATTATTTTGCAATAAAGAATCCGAATAAATCAAACGGGAGCCTTACATTGACTAGATAAATCATTTCACATGCCTTTACTTTGATCTCTTGCCTCGCTACACAGGGGGCAAGCATTTTCGAGTATATGCAATGATACATTAGGAAGAAAAAAAAAATTGAACGGTTACATAATACGAGTTAATATGAGTATTTCATAGTATGAATATCATTATTTCATAACCTAAAATTGTCTTATCTAATAAACGATAATATATTTAATTATATATTTAAAAAAATAAAAAATAAATATGAAAGTTCCACGAACGTTCATCACATAATAGTGAAGAAATTGATTGAAATATGGTAAAAGTCGAAAGTTGATGTGAAAGTACAAAAACGAATATTTATATTATAGGTGATGTAAACGTGAAAAAAGACAAAAAAAGTCGGAAACGAGTTAAAAGGGAAATGTTTTTGGCCTTTTTATTGATATTTCCGAGAAATTTCCTTAGAAATTGACATGACTTCGAGATAGAGAATTATAATGAATCATTATTTAGTAGGCACTAGGGACAAGATTTCAATATATTTTTTAATAATCTTTAAGATAAATTTAATTAATATATTTATGAAAAGAAAACTTTAATATGCATATATATAATTTTAAAGAAAAAGATATGGATGGATTAAATATATAAATAAGCTTTATTTTTCGAGTTAGATGTTTAATATTAAATGGCTGGACAAGTTTAGAATGAAAATTGAAAAATAATAAATTTAGCTTATTTAGAAAATGTATAATGTAATTTCAGTTAAGACAAAATAATAAAAAAGACAGCGACAATCTTTTCTTCCCCATCCTGATCTTGTGCGTCAATATATGGCTAGTTTTTTCTTTCTTTCTTTTTTTTTTTCTTTTTTTGATCAATAGAAGGAAAAATCATTAATAATTCAACCAAAAGTTTGGAAGGAGGAATCCCCCATTGCAAACATTAGATGGAACGTTGTTAGGGTTGCGGAATTCCTCTCGTTTCAAAATAGAAACCAATTTCGCTAAGTTATGGGCAACACAGTTTAATAATCTAGATACAAAAATAAATTTCCACCGGGACATTTTTCTCAAAAGGCTCGAACTTGTTAGGTAATGGGTTCGAACGCCCATTCTAGCGGGTCCGTCACGTTCTCGAGCATTTGGGTCACCCTTAGATAGTTAGTTTCAATAATAGCATTTTAGGTTTTGAAGGCATCCAGGGTCTCAATTATTTCCCGAACAACAAATGCTTTAACGAATCCAAGTTTTGAAGGCATCCAATGGCACTTAGATTCCTTACTAGACCCATTGGAGCAGCGTTTGAAAGTCTTTGATTAGTTTTCCTTGGATAACATCATTATATGCAGGTTCTAGATCACAATCACAGCGATAGGGGCAAAGATGAGAAACTCTGCATGCAGATTGTTCTTGGTCCCACACTTGATAATAAGTGGCGAGTTTGAAAGGCCAACAAATAGTGACGACTCTAGAATTTTGATTTAGTGAATTTCTTTAAAATGCTATTAAATGATAAAAATTGTTTAAAAAAATTATCTCCATTGAAAATATATGGTGAATTAGAATATGAAGACATATATTGTGGCAAAATAATTGAAAAATATCCACATATCCAATAATACAAAAAATTACGAGAAAATTAACAAAATAATTCACTAAAATATTATTAAATTAATAAAAACATAAGATTTAAATTCACTAAAATGGCTTGAGTTTGTTAAATTGGTTGAAATTTAATAAACACAAAGCTGTGGGCAGAATGATTTGGGTTGATATCCAGATGTTGATTAAAGAAAATAAAAATAGCCAAATTAAAAGCCTCTTCAAATTTTAAATCCTAGTACTAAGTGACCCTTCACATTCTACAGTTTCAAGTTTTTATTTAGTGATTTGTTACCAATTTGATATTATAGTATATATATGCCATATATATACTATAGTCAAAAAAGGCAAAAAAAAAATTCAGTGCGGTCTTGGGACCCCATTGAGAGCAACGTGGCATCGCCGCTACCAAGAGTGCCTAATATAGCATAAGCAATAGCTTTCAGATAATGAAAGTAACCCCTATAGGCAGTCAATAATTCAAAATATAATATGATAAATATAGTAAAGATTTTCACGTGACTATAACAATTATATTTAGTGAAAAGTCCACAAGTATCATAAAAAAACTTGTCAAAGTTGCAAAACTAACTTCGAACTGGTATATTAGAATGGCCCAGTCCAGTCACTTGCATATAAACTATCATATATGAAATTATTATAATCGATATAATTTAAAAAAAATATACTAAGCATTGAAGAAATATATATACGATAGATCATATATATACTAAGAATAGAGTACAAATACTAAACATTCCTTATGCCATAGATTATCTTGCAGCGATTAACATAAATACTCACGTCTCACGTTACAATTTTAGGCATTATTGCTAGGGTTAATAACAATTTTCGTCCTTTAAGTATACCCCATTTCGCTTTTAGTCC
>JACFYI010003826.1:390006-404906 GCA_014898755.1 Handroanthus guayacan
GAAATGGGGTATACTTAAAGGACGAAAATTGTTATTAACCCTTATTGCTATAAAAAATTAAAATCTACATTTCACTAATCGTAAAATAATTAAAATTTACTAACTAATTAATGTTTTTATTTACATTCATAATGACATTAAATTAATTTTTATTGCAACATAATTAGGTGAAGATTCACAATAACATTTCTATTGTTACTTTTATATTAAAAAAATATTTTTACGAAACACTAATAAGAAAAATATTCTCTTATTTATTTAATTATTAATTATTTATTTTTTAAATGGATTTTGAAAATGAAAATAGTTTTGGAAAATAATAGTCGTCGGATATGGAGATGGCGGGAGAAGCAAAAATGATTCCGCGAAAAAATCAAGCCGCCGTGATTGGATGATGGGCAACCGCCGGAATCTGAAAAGGAGGCATTTCTGAGAGCTGCGGCAGCGGTGAGATAAATCGTCTCGGCATCTGGCGGCGAGGGTCAAACCGAAGGTCAATGCATGGACGGTCTATGGGGAGATTCTGCTGACATTCTCGTCGGTTAACTGTGGGGGTAACTAGAAGGATGCGCTGCTGAGAAAGGAAGGGGACTTATGGAGAAGCCGGGGGATAAGCTGGTGGTGGGAGGCGGCGGCGGCGGCGGCAAGGCTGAGGCGAAAGCGGTGCGGTGGTGGGGCCGGGTGTGTCGGAGGCTGAGAACGCTTGTATGGATGGACTGATAGGGTTGGAAATTGCCAAATTGGTAAGGGAGTAGGGGCATTTCGGGAAAGCAATTTGCCAATGGGAAAGATGGTAAAGATAACCAATTTCAGTGGAAGTTTATGCGTGAAAATCATAACTGTGCGATGGAAATTCTGTACCAATTGTAGAATTAAGAATAAATGAATTTTAATATACTAAATGGAAGCTTATTTTTACAGTAGCTTTTCTGCACAGTGGATGTATGAAGTATTTTTTGTTATAGAATTATAGATTGCTTGTTAAATCATAATTGTATTAATGTATTGAATGATGTGTGATGGCGTCATCTTTTATGTTGTACAATGATAGTTAAATAGAATAAGAAAAAGTGGATTGAATCTATCTGTTTGTTTGTTATAATCTATCTGTTTGTTTGTTAGATTCTATTCTCCTTTCACGTTTAAATTGCCTGTAGATGTGGACAATGATAATACTTCTACTATTATTGATTGTTGCTGATTCTATCAGCCACAACTTGTTATTAGTGAATCAAGTTTTAATTTTCCTTGAAATAATGGTGTGGGTTCTTTACCATCAAAGTTGTGGTGGATCTTAGATACTGGAACCTCTGGATTTGGGATATCAGAGCAGAAAGTTAGGTGATTATACTTTGCAGCATTGCATGAGTAATCTCCATTCACAAAGAAAATATGGTTTGATTTGCAAACCATGTTTATAGTTGAGTACTTAATTATCTACGTTGGCCCTATGTAGTTTGCATTGTAGTGCATTAACAGTAAGTGGTAGGTCATTCTTGCTGATTTACCGTTGGTCATGCTGATTGTGACATGAAAAGTTAAAAATAGTTACCAGCTGATAGTTTTATAATATTATTATGGTTATTCTTTTGGTAATATAGGGTGTCTTTAATATGAAGTCTTGGCGACAGCTTGTTGCTTAAATTCAAACTTATTGTTTCCCTTGCTGCATTGCTTGCTTATAAATGTGCTTAAGCTACTGCTCCGAAAAATAGAAGTCTCTCACTGGGAGATCTTTCTTTACATGTTTCCGTTCTAGGTGGTTGTAGTTTCCATTCTTGTTTGCATTTGATCTTGTTTCGATTTCTAAATTCTAAATGGTATTTGGTCTCAAGAAGGTGTTGATCTTCTTCCGGATGAACGTGAGGGGTTTGAAGAATTTCATGGCTGAAATTGGAGCAGAATGTAATAAGGCTTTGAGAGGAAAGTCTGTGATTTTGACTGGTTTGCTTGTCTTAGTTTGTGCTGTTTCAGCTGAAGATGGCTTGGGGCAGGGCTTTTCACCAAAAAATAAGATCAGCGACAATTTTGAATCAGGTTATTTGATCAGAATAATCAGTTTTTCGCAGCAAAATAGGGACAATCTTTTCCAACATGTTTGGCCTGTAAGTTAAGCTTACCTTTCGGTTTATCGTATAAGAGCTAGTGTTTGAATTGTGTGTAATCATTCACAAGTGCTGAATTGCTACGTGATTCATCTGCAGTGTGACGTTAGTTTAGCAAGTGATGAAGCTATCGTAACTGGTGACATGTGGTTTTGCAGGATATGGAATTTGGCTGGAGAATTGCATTTGGGACACTGGTTGGTTTTCTTGGTGCTGCTCTTGGGAGTGTAGGAGGTGTTGGTGGAGGCGGTATTTTTGTTCCCATGCTCACTTTAATCATCGGATTTGATCCGAAATCCTCAACTGCGATATCAAAATGTAAGACTCGCATGATTTATTGAAGTTCCCATATTACGGGTTTTCTAATAAAATGTTATGAAATAAAAGAATTACAAAATACTGTGAAAATTTCTGTGGCAAAGTGTCAATGGTGTCCATGCCTTCATTTAGTCTTTTTCCTTCTAGAAAAATTATTTGAAGAGACGTGGGCATTTATTATTTTTTTTTATATATAAAGCATATACCTGTCTGCACGTATCCACCCATGTCTTTCTAAGAGTTTTCCTATTTAACATATCCATGTCTCTATTCTTTTAACATGCGTGAGCTAGTTTCCTGCTTTTAGGGAACAACAAATAAGGGGGTTGGAAACATATCCACGGTTCTAAATTATTTTATTTTTTATTTTCTTATTTCAAGAGGCATGGACATCTAATTCCTCTTTTTCCCCTTTAATTTTGAGAGTTGTGTATGTACGCTGGCCTTTTTAATAAAGTTTTGTAAAAATAAAAATTACAACAAGCCACACAGTGGCGATTTTGGATTTCTAAAGCGTGGTTGATGTCACACTTATTAATCTTCGAAGAAAATTTATTTGAAAAGGCCTGGATACAATCCATGCTTCTTTATCTGTTATTATATATATATATGTATATATGTATATATATACACATATAATGCATAAACATTGTCCACGCTTTTTAGATTTTCCTTTTTATTTTTTAAAATATTGTGAAGATGAGCAGAAAAATCAATTCTTGATTTCCAGAGGTAAAAAATGTGCACAACAAAGCTTGTCGTTAAGGCCGACCAACTAGTCAAGTTGGTGGCACATACTGCTACTGCGATTACTAGTTATTACTTATTGGAAACATAATCAAATAAAAGATCGAGATTTAGAGAGGAGAGATGCTGAGCAAGAAGAAATAAGAATAATGAGAATGTATTTTGGTAAGATGTGTGCTAGTTTTCTAATTGCACTTCTCTTGAAGATCCACTTGAGGGATAAAATGCTCCCATGACTTTTAAGTTTAGGGTTGAAGTGTTTTTAAGTTATTTTTTGAGGAAATGCGCCCAAATGAGTAAGTTTGGGGGCTGAAGTGCTATTCACCATTAACCGAAATAATAATAACAACAACAAAGGAAGGGCCTGGTGGAAATAATTCACAGATGTTCAATAACATCTATAAATAAAGGTGTGGACAACCACGCTTTATTATAGAACTTAAATTCCAACTTCAAATATTCTGTAAATTTTTGTTTCTGTTTTGACAATTTTTATTATAAAAGTCTAGCTCTTCAATGAGTACATAAATGTATCATGGTCGCTAAGATCTTTTCAAAAATCTTGTAACTGATCATTGTTTTAAAACATCCTAATCGAGCGATGGAAGCACTTGTTACACACAGGTCCTTACACTAATAAGATCATTTCATTAATCCACTTTCTTATTGAAAGCTTCAATGGCATTATTTGCAATTCTAATTTCTTCCTTGTGAATATTAAAGAATTTACTCAGATTCAATCCACTCAGATTTCCTCATACATTTGACTGACATGTGGTGTCCAATGATTATATGACTAATATCCCAGTCAAGAGTCTGATAGGCAGCGGGTACAGGCATCTTTGAAAAATTCTATTAGAGGCCAAGGGCTTATAATCACCTAGTCATCACTCAATTAGTTCTTGCCATCGAAATATTTCACATTTAGCTCAAGCAATTATATTTGGTTCTATATGGTTTTTCTATCCTTTCATTGATTGCAAGTTCTAGCTTCTGGCCACTCCTATCTTCATTTTCTTGGTGTTTGAGTAATTGATTTATAGTTGACCCTGTAGAAGTCGGTGATAACATGGTTTCATCTTCAAAATCTGAGCAGGACATCGACTAAATTTCATTACTGCCCTTAGTTTGAGACTTTGTCTTTCTGTGGTTAGGTATGATAACTGGTGCAGCATTTGCTACTGTTTACTACAATCTAAAGCTCCGCCATCCTACACTTGACCGTCCCATCATTGATTATGACTTAGCTCTTCTTTTCCAACCAATGCTGGTGCTTGGGATTAGTATCGGAGTTTTCTTTAATGTGATTTTTGCAGAATGGATGGTTACAGGTTTGCTGATGCTTCTTTTCATAGGTAACCACAGTTTTCCTATGATTTGTAGTTGTTCTTTTCTGGGACAGATGATCATCGATTTGTGATTCTTCAGGCACTTCAACTAAGGCATTGTTCAAGGGTATTGAAACCTGGAAGAAAGAAACTATATTAAAGAAGGTAGTCTGAAATTATACTTGTTTCAGTGCCATGTTGCACTTTTTAGTGAATGTTTTAAATCTGATCTTTCTACTTTCTTGCCAAAACAGGAGGCCTCCAGACGCTTGGTATCCGATTGTGAGTGTTTGATGTAATTTTTTACATTGAGAAAGATTCTGGGAAAAATCATTGACAAGATAATTTATATAATGATTTGATAATCAGATGATGGAATTGAAGAAGCTCCATACAAAATATTGCCCGAAGGCCCAACTAAAGAAACTAGAATGGGCGTCAATGAATATAAAGCACCAAAGGTAAAACTATAATCATTAGAAGCTTAAGAAATGGAGTTTCTGAAGCTGATTTGAAACTGTCACAGGTCTCGATAATTGAGAATGTGTACTGGAAGAAGCTTAGCATTCTAATTGCTGTTTGGGTCATCATCCTCATACTCCATATCATCAAGGTCTATCATAAAAACTTTGTTTGGTTTTTATTTCTTTCTTTTTCTTTCCCTTTAAGTTTTTTAATGTTTAATTTTTAATGAGCCTGCTGATAACAGTTGGCATTCTATTCTCCAGGATAAAACAGCTACTTGTTCAGCGGCATATTGGGTAGTTAGCTTACTACAGGTACCATAGAAACATCCGAGTTCTGTTTCTAATCGATACATGTCAAAAAGCATCTGTTAGTAACACCCCACCCACCCACCAAAAAAGAAAAAAGAAGAAGAGCATAATTTTTTTCGGGGGATAATTATCCCAACACCTCTTGAGATTTGGTCTAATTACAGATCACCCACTGTGGTTTGAAAATTACAATAATACCCTTGTCGTTAGTTCAACTCATGTAAACTTAACAGAGCCTAAGTAACATTATGGTTAGTCCCCTGAAAACTTAAGTATGTTAGATTAATATGAGGTTTACTTGTAATGTTTAAGTTAATATATTAGATTTTCACGGAGTCTAATTGTAATGTTGCATAGGCTCTATATAATTTTCCGTAAGGTAAACTAATGGTAGGGGATGATGTTGTAATTTCCCAAACCAAAGGCCAAATTTCAGAGGGGGCATTGAGGTAACTATCCCTTTTTTCAGCCTATAAATCCCTGTGCTCTGAATTGTGCCTCTGCTCATGAATTAACTGTGGGCCTTCGTTTTAGACACTAATTGAGTGACCATTATATTTTATCTTCATCCCTAGATACCTGTTGCTGTTGGCGTTTCCGGATACCGGATAGTCTGCTTATACAAGGGGTGGAATGTAATAGAATCCAAGGGAGAAGCAAGAATTAAATGGACACTGAACCAGTTGATCCTATGTTGTTGCTGTGGAATTCTCGCTGGTGTAGTAGGTGGGCTGCTAGGCCTTGGTGGAGGATTCATTCTTGGTCCATTGTTTCTAGACCTGGGAATTCCACCCCAGGTACATTTCTTGCTTCATCAATAAATATTAAACTAAATTGTCACATTTCCTTTGATCAAGTAAATACACCAATAAACTACAAAAAGATATAATATTAGTGATAAAAAATAAGTGATTACGTGAAAATTGTCACTAATAATAATATGTATTAAGTGAGAACAGCTTTCATGTTGAGACAAATGATAACTTTTAAGTAGCAATAATTCTTTCTTTCTTTCTTTCATTTTTTTTTTTCGGAAAAATTTTACTCGTTCATTTCTAGTGCAGGTTTCCAGTGCTACAGCAACATTGGTCATGGCATTTTCTTCATCCATGTCTGCAATACAATATTACCTCCTGAGGCGCTTTCCCCCATTGTACAGTATGTTATCTGGCCGTTCTTTTCTCAGTTTCGATTGTGCTATCTAATAAGTGTTTCGTCTTTTATTCTATTCCATTTTATGGACCCATGTTAAGCATGTTGAATATTTTCTTGTAACAGTACTTTGTATGAAATACACTTCACAAAAATTCCTGAAATGGAACAGGAGACGAGACACCTCTCATAATAGAAGATCCAAAATGTTCTTTACTACATTTGGATAGTTGTCCATTTTGGACATATCCTCCTAACTATATTACTATTCTTTGCCATTAGAACATCTTTTCCTGTTGTCTGTTAAATGTTCCTTTCACTTTCTTGCAGCCCTTTATTTTGTTGCTGTGGCTACCATTGCCGCACTGGTAGGTCAGCATGTCGTTCGAAAGATGATTAGTTTACTTGGTAGAGCATCGCTGATCATCTTCATTTTGGCATTCACAATCTTTATCAGTGCAATCTTGCTAGGCAAGTATCTTAGAAGAATATTTGTATTTCACTTTTCTTTGTTTTTTGTTTCCGCTTTTATTTATTCATGCCATAATGTCTTCAACACCCCCTGAGGTTTTATCTAATAATAGAAACACCTATTGTGGTTTAAAAATTATAAAATCATTTACTGTAGTTAGTTTAGCTAACGAAAAAATTAATGGAATATGCATGGCATTACAATCAAACCCTCTAGGAATCTAACATATTGATTGAAATACGAGAGGTAGACCTCTTGTTACTCTGTGGCAATAGGTGTTGTCATTTCTCAAACCACAATGGTGTTTTTGTAATTATGCCAAGCCGTAGGATGTTGAGATAATTATCTCTTTATTATGATTGATTCTTTTTGCTGTCTTGACAGGTTGGGTTGGCATATCAAATATTGTTGGGAAGGTAGAGGGAAAAGAATACATGTGGTTTTACAACATCTGTGAATATCATGTCTAGCTTTGGACCATGTCCATTGCCTTCCCCTTTTGTAGTTATTATTATTTTTTTTTTCAGAATTTAGCTCTCAAATAAGATGTACAGCTGTTGTTACAGCTTTTGCTTTGAATTTGTCTCTAATCTAGTGTATAATATTTGCATGAATATTTAACACCTTTTCAGGCCACCCCATTTTAGAATTATGATAAGCTAAAGGGCTAATAACATCTAAATTCTCTTTAAATTTGTAAAATTATAACTTTTACACCCCTCTTTCCTTTAAAATAACCGGTACACTCCTGAGGAGAATTTTGTCGTCAGGGCTTCGTCCAAAAAATGATGGCATTTGCTATTCGCGGAACTACAACCATTACCCCTCTTCCCTGCTGCGGGAGGATATAAACAACCAAACACCCTCTACTGTTAGTGTTGCATCTAAAAATCCAAAGATTGTAGACGTTGATTGTAAAAGTGGCCTTGGCCTGAGGGTGCCTTTAGAAATTATATAAATTTGGGTGTGATAATTTAATTATTTTAAAGCTTTAAACATGATTGATGAATTTTGATCACTTAAGTTATTTTTTCTTTGACTTCTTTCTTCTTTTCTTGTTTTCTAGATTATTGGGAAAAGAAAATTGTGGCAATCTCAGTCTAATTTATGAAATTGCCTCCTATGTAGTGTGAATCAACTGAAACTCTAGATTCATTTCTATATTTTTGAAAAAAATATAAGTTCAAAATATAAATTTTAATATTTAACAATTGTATAACATTCACTCGAAAAGATTCTTTCCTTTAATTTCAAAACCAACACATAGTGACAACAAATACCCATTATTCAGTCATCATTAAAATTAGACAAGAATTTTGGTGAGGAAAAGAAAAGAAAATGCTAAGGAAAATATGTTTGTGTGTTAGGTTAATAAAGAAAATATTAAGGAAAGGAAAAGTTGAGGGAAAATATATTTTAGTTGAAGAATATTCATTTTCTTCATAAAACGGTGAGGAAAAATGAAGGAAAAATTCATTATGCATTTTTTCTTCTCTAATAATTTATGAATTTTTTTTCCTTATTTTTTTTCTCAATGTTTTCTTTGAATAACTAGACAAACTTGAAAGTTTATATTTTTTTCCTTTTTCATGATATTTTCTTTTCTCATCAAAATCTTTAAATCAAATATCATGCCAAAAAAATCTAAAAATTCATTTTACATTCCAATTTTGTGTGTATAACCCCAACACCATATTACATTCATGAGGCCAACTTTTATTTTACTCTATTTTCATGCTCTTGGCATTATATCACTTGAAAGGTTATATAATTCAATCTACTTTCAATTATTCATATAAAAATATAGTTTTTTGAGTACTTTATATTTTCTTCAATGTATTTATTAACTTGAGCGTCAAAAGTTTTTGCTGGACAAATCCAATTATTGTAACCTAAAGATACTTGCTACAAATATCCATTTTTGTCTCTATTTTCTCTTGGTCATGTTGTCAAAGATACTTTGCTTTTCTCCCATCATATTAACAAGCAAATTAATTTCCATCCTAAGACATGGATTATTCTAGGCCTCACCAATTTTATCCTTAACATCATTATCCTCTTAGCAAACCAAAGATGAAACAAGATTGTCCTAACATAGAATAAAGTTAAAAGAGTCCATAAAATTGAGAATAAAAAGGACACAAATAAATTTGGCCCTATTTGCTAGCCAAGAATTCATATCAAATAACTCCTCTACACATGGAGGAGTTCTTTATATAACACATGCATTCTTGCAAGAGGTGGAAAAGATAATCATTGACACTAAAAATCTCCTCTTTTTTGTTGATTTTGCCATTTTACTATTTTTTTTTTTGTTCTTTTCTTGGTAAAAGAGCAAGAAAAAAGAAGCAAATTTTCATCTGGGCTCTCGAGATTTGAGGTTTAGATAAAGAAAAAAGGTGAATTGTACAACATATATAGTTAGAGAACGACATCGATCCTCCTGATTTAAATAAAAAAAGAAAGGAAAAGAAAAAGGTGAATTTGAAGTGGGATTTTTGTGTGTGGAAAGATGTTGGAAGGGAAAGCTTTGATAGAAGATACAGATATGCCATTGAAGATGCAGATTCAAGCAATGGCTTGTGCTTCTCAAGCTTTGGATCTTTATGATGTTTTGGACAGCAAATCTATTGCTGGCCATATCAAGAAGGTGATAAATTAAGTATTCCTGTTTATTTATTGCTTGTTTTTCCATTGTTTTTCTGTTGGTTTTTATGTGATTTTTTTGAGTTCCTTTATTGGAAGGCCCTTTTGTAGTTTGAAATTGAAGGGGGTCAAAACATTGAAAAAAGGGTTAATTTGAGAATTGTAATTAAATATATTGAATAAAATAAATAGAAACTTAGTTGACCGGAACACTTGCTACTTTAGAATCATATAGGATTTTCATTGTCTAATAGGACTTTGAGCATTGATTGTCATGTCATTAGGTCATCGATTTCTTCGACCTTCCGACATTAGTGGGTTAGCTTAATCAAATTGGCCTTAGGTGGGTTAACTAACAAAATTGTCATAGGAATTTTGAATTTTTAGTAGAGTGGAGGCAAATTGAAATCAACTTGCAACACAAACAAACCATTAAATGCAGTTTAGTTTGTATCAACAATAATCTTCCAACGGTTAAGAATGCACTAAAATGGATTCTAATATTCTTTCTAATTCTATTGTTTATTTTTTCTATTTCTACATTTTTCAGTTGACTTGTCTTTGACCATTGGGGGATCGGGCACAAACCCAATACCTTAATGAGATATGTTCATATTAAAATATGAAAAAGTCAATTTTGATTGAAATAAATTCTTAAATTAATCTCTTTCTCGGTGTTTGACCCCTCAATAAATATATGCAAAATATTAACAGTATAAATTGTGATTTTATATTTGTTGCAGGAATTTGACAAAAAGTATGGCGATGGATGGCAATGTGTGGTGGGATCAAACTTTGGGTGTTATTTCACTCATACTAAAGGGACCTTCATATATTTCACATTGGAGACTTTGAACTTTCTCATCTTCAAAGGTGCTTCTTCTACTTGATAAAAGTAGAGAGTGTTTTTATGTCTATAGGAATATTTTATTTTTCCTTTTTCTCACATGTTAGGTTTGTAAATATGAAAATAAAAATGGTGATGTTTCTTTCAATATGATGTTTTGGAGGAACATTTTTGTAATGCCTCTATTGTAATGATGGGTTGTGCAAATATGATGGTATTGCTATGATTCACAATATTAAATGCTTATAAAGTTTCATTTCAACATTATTACTTGCTATTTTCCTTGTCTCATATTTATCACCAAATTTAGTCTAAATGATTTTACTATTAAAATTATAAATTACATTGTCAAAATAATTTTAATGTTGAAGTTATATATTAGATTAAAGAATTGATGGGCTAACGATCTATATAGGAATATTCGTATCTTATCTTCTTTAAAGCGACCAAATTGAAAGGACATTGTCATATGTTTCGAGTTCAACTTGAGTTCAAGTTGATAGGGAGTTCGAATTCTAATTCTACCGTAAACAACATGATGTAGGATTAGATTTGTGTTTTTGGAAACTTTTACCAATTCTACAAAATACTTAATATTTTACAACTAAAAATGTAAAAACATTTAAAATTGACCGAAATACATGTTTTTTGCTTGAAAATTTAATCGGCATGCATGATTAATGGGACTCTTTTGTCAATAACTTAATAGCGGGACCAAAAAATGCAAATGTATGTGACACCTACTTTGGTCTTGCTTGAAATTTTGTATCAAAATTGCAAATAATCCTATATTTTGGGACCAAACTTGCAATTTTTCTCAAATAATTGGAACTAACTTATCATATAATGGTTTCTTAAGCCACACCCATATCTGCAAAGAATTGCCTCCATTAAAATGCAGTTTAAATCTCCACAATATGATCCATCAATCAAAACAAGAATCCTAATACTTTTCACCCTCCTCAATGGTCTTAAAAGACGGCTAATTCAACTTGGATAATGATCTCAACATCGCCTCAGGTATGGTATAATTACCACAATACCCGTGAAGCTTGGATAATTACTGTTACATCCCTACATTAGTTAAACTTACACATAATTATAATCACCCCTAAGCTGATGCATAATTACGAGAACACTACTTTGTTCAGGAAGTCTACTCGTAATATTTTAGAATTTTCAGGGAGTGTAATTTTAATAATCTATCATCTAAACTAACGTTAGGGAGTGCAATGGTAATTATTTAAATCACAGAGGATGTTTTGGTAATTATGTCAAGCCTCTTACTGTTGACATAATTATCCCATTCTATTTCTACTCAAACAACTGGAGTCAATAGTGGTTTCCTGAGGAAATGAGCCTCCAAGTTTGCAACAACAAGGTCAGCCATGGCTTTACAAGTTTCCACAGTATCACTTCCAGCATGAGGCAGCAGAACTACATTTTGCAGCCCGAACAACAATTCGGGCACATCAGGCTCGTTCTCATAAACATCGAGCCCCGCCCCACCTAACCGGCCTTCTTGTAGTGCAGAAATGAGTTCACGTTCATCAACATGTTGCCCTCTTCCAATATTGATGAGAATCCCTTTTGGCCCCAATGCATTGATGACATCCCGATTCACAATGTGTCGTGTTTCTTGTGTTAACGCGCATGAGACGACTAAGATTTGAGAATTTGCAGCCAAGTCGACAATGGTGGAGTAGTATTTGTAGTTCGTGTTGTTTTTCTTGGTTCTTGAATGGTAACTTATGGTGCAGCCAAATGCATCGGCTCTTTTTGCTATTGCCAAACCAATTCTGCCTAGTCCAATTATGCCAATTGATTTGCCGCTGAACTGAAAATGGACAAAATAATCAATAAAATCAGTTGCAAAAAGGTGAAATAAATGGAATATAAGTGCAAACTTGATGCTTTATTCAAGTGAAGAAGAACCCTTTAAATAGTACAAGAAAACTACGACCACATTTGAATGTAATAATACAGAGAAATATCATACAATCCACATTGCAAATTTGATGCTTTATTCATGTGAGAAAACTAGGAACATCATTAGCAATCAAACAAAGAAATACCATAAGCTCCACAAAAACAAGAAAGAACCAATCCATTTTGGTTCTTACCTTTTACTTTTAAGAGTCCTTTACTAGAATGATCATTCAATTTTGCTTGCAATCACAAAGAGGGTATCAGGCAATGCTTATGTTTAAAAAAGAAGTGATTTTTACTTAGAAAAATTTAGGAGTTAATAGTAAAAGCGAGTAATAAGTTGAAGGTGTTCGAAGCTAAAAACTAGAAAACTGATAGAAGTGTGCACCAAAAAAGTGATTTTTTTCACAATTTTAACAAAATTGTTTGAGGGAAATGTATATGCAAGGTGCTTTTAAGTTTTGGTTGATTTCGGCTTAAATATCACTTTTCAAAAGGAAAAGTTAGTTTACCAATGCCTCCTAAAATCACTCTTCAATAGCTCGAAGCAAAATATGCTATCAAAAGCAATGCCAAACAAAGAAAATCCTCTAAAGTCCACACAAAAAACAGAAGCAAATCACAAACATCTAGAATGCACTCATAAAATGAGATCAGAATCAAAGTTCCCAATCAAACAAAGAATATCATTTGCAATTTTGCAATCAAACAATTAAGTAAAATACCATTAAATCTAAACAAAACCAGAAACCACCAATCAAACATAAACAAAATCACAAACACAAGAATCCAGAATCAAAATCCCAAGTCCAAACACCTTAGAACCTAGCTCAAAATCCCCATTTCTCCACAGCCCACTCCTCACAAACCCATCAGACGGGCAGATCTTTCTCAATGTCGCCAACATCAACGCAATTGCAACATCGGCGACGTCGTCAGTCAGCACATCAGGAGTGTTGGTAACCCTAATTCCCTTTTCTTTACACTTATTCAAGTCGATTTTATCCAAGCCCACGCTGGAACTGGCCACGATTTCGAGCCATGGAAGCGAGTCGATCAGCTCCGCGTCGGCGCCGAGCTTGGTGTTGCCCACCACCGCTTTAATTGAGTCACGGTGGCGAATCAAGAACTCCGTTACGGAAGGGGATTCCCAGGGTTTGAACAGTTTGAAGCGTTTCTGGAGTTCTTGCTCGAGGTAGGCTGACATTGGGCAGGTCATGAGCACGCCCACATCCTCCATTTTTGTTGCTATGGAAATAAGCTATATCCAATTTTTACAAATAAAATTAAGGGTTGCAGTCGTGTCGTGTCAGGATAAAAATATTATGACATTTTGTGCAATTTGAATTTAACTTAGGGGGTGTTTGGGTGAGCTGATAAGCTCTTAAAAATATCTTATAAGATGTTTAAGAACTTATAAATGTCGTAAAGTGTTTGGTAAAATTTTTCAAAAAATATCTTCTTATCTCCAAAAATAAGATGTTAGGAGCTTATAAGCTCTTTTAAGAAAAGTAAGGAGCTCCCAACTTATTTTTAAGATCTTAACATCACATTCATTTTTAAATATTTTAATTACAACATTATCATTATTAGCATTTTATAAGCTAAAAGATCTTATTTTATCCAAACACTTTAACAACTTATTGTTAAAATAATATCTAATATCTTATAAGCTACAAAAATATCTTATAAGATGTATGAACTTAAAAGATATTTTAAATAAGCTTAGCCAAACAGAAGTTCAGCTCGAATCCAACTTAAAAGTTTTCATGTCAATATGTGTTGACCTGAAAACAAAACAGGTCAACTAAATAGCTCATCTATTCGTAACCCCCCATGTAACTTATTTCAACTTCTGATGATTTTTTATTTTTTCACTCAATAATTTATCTAAAAATATACTTCGTTTTATTTTCAATTAAAAACTTAAACCAAGTATTTAGACATATTTTATCATACATTATTATTAATGAATTCATTAAAATTTATCATGTTTATCAGGTTCAATCGGGATGGCTTGCGTCTAGAAGGTTATCCACTAATATTATCGTGTTTTATTGTGTTTGCCGATTTAACCAAAACTCATGCTGAACCCAACCATAATTTTTGTACTGTTTATTAGGTCAATCCAATATTGACCCAATCAAATAACCCTTAATCCAAATCCAATAATATCGTATCTATTCGTGGTGTTGTCTTGTTATGTCGAAAATTGTTACTGCAAAATGAAATTGGTAACAACAAGGTCATGTATTCAGCAACTTTTTAGTCTTGCTATGAACGGGTAACGTTAATGGCGCATGCTCACTATATTTTCACATGAAGAACATGTGTTTCATAACCTTTAAAAAATAGATTTTTAATCTCAAATTGATAAGTGATTTGTATGATTAGTACCAAAATTCATAACCTAATCCTATACATTACCTAACAAATATAATAAGATCTTTGAATTCTTCATTCCAATTCTTGTTTCATCTCTTATTCCATTGTACAAATATTTGCCTAGTATACAATATTCACAATGTTGTATTTTTATAAGGAAAGATTTAATAAATCATATGTGTTTAAGAATTTCAA
>JACFYI010003826.1:425756-447730 GCA_014898755.1 Handroanthus guayacan
ATTGTATAAAAGCTGATTGCTTATTTCCTATATTTAATTTCTTTTTCTATCACCTCATCTTCTACTTCTAGAATAAATGAAAAACTTTAATATTATTGCCTTAATCACATGAAAAATTCACTTTACTATTAATGTACAAAAATCCCACTTTTCAAATATGTAATACATAAATATAATCCTAGTGTTAAACATACAACTGATCATCTGTCTCTCTCTCTCTCTCACACACACACACACATATATAAATACATATAATCATATGATTACTTCAATATAAATCTCTACAAGTAATATTATCAAATCACGCTTTCATCCCGCTAACTAGACAAGATATGATTAATGGTACAGTAAAAATTATCCCATCGTAAAACATTATTAAATATACCTACGTGTGTAACATCAGAAAAGAATACCAATATAATCAATAATTTCTCAAATTATGAATATATATTACTTTGCACATAAAATATGAATCCTTACAGTCAACACAACCACCAAAGTGAACTTATACAGGGTATCCCTCATATGACATCTTTTCCTAGAAAACATTCCCTTCTTTCCAACTCTCCAAAACAAGATGAATCTCAATACAGATACATACACAACATTGAGAAAACTGATGGTTTTTGGACAACTAATAGCATAGATAGATGCTTGTGAATCGTCGCAACGGTCTTATTTTGATAAAAAAATACAACAAGGAAACAAGAGAAGAGTTACTAGATGTTTCTTGCTGATCAGCAGCCGTATATATCAGTCGTCAGATTTGCACCATTCTTCTAGTGTTGGCGTTGCCACTCCAATGTTTTTCATGTCGAGAACATTTGCTGGAAGAGGAATGAGAGCATATTAGTAGTGGAAGATTTGACGCATTGTTTATTTTGGAAATATGAGAAATGCAAAGTGGTAATCGCAAAGAATCAAGATTGCTTTGTGTGTATGAGTCGCAAGGATATATTTCTCGTTCAAGACAATGGAATCCAACCCATATTAGGATCTTTTAATTTTGTTAATTACATTCTGATGATGCCCAAATCCTTGCCTAAATACGTCGCTTGAAAATGTATAATCATGACGAGGCTCCTCGTGTGGGATTTTATCCTAGTGTATAAAGGGGGATAAAAAATTTATAAAAATGTCTCAAGACCCTCCACTCTTCCCCTAGAAACAAAATTTGATGACATCATAAACCCTCTATAGATGGAATTGAAAAGAGTCACATGATCATCGTCCCACAAACAACCCATATGATAAATATGCCCAAAACAGTTGCCCGAAATGAAAGGCTCAGCGACATTGAGGTATTATCCCACCCGTGCTCATAATGGGCTTTATTGCAAAAAGGCACATCGAAGTGTGACAAATGGAGAATAGTTTACAAAAGACTTTCAACTCTTTCGATGTGGAAAAAAAAAGACTTTAATATCATCATATCCTATGAATGATGATAAGTAAGTCACTAGACTTGCTACAAAAGAAGGCAGCATATTGCAATGGAGGACAAGAAACAATCCTAACATAAGAACTTAGATCCAATATCCACTTTGACTCTTTTCCCTTTTCTCCTACCATCAAGCTTCTCATAGTTACAACAATTCTAATGAAAGGGGGCCCATAATTCTCCATTTTTTGTATTTTTCCCCAAATATTCAGCAACCCACATAAGCATCATAAGAGAAAAAAGAAAGAAACATTGAGAACTAAACGTATAAATAGTTGAGTATTGTTCGACAGTTAAGAATTTATGATATTACCAAGATGTATATCAGGTGTGGCGGCAGCAGTAGCATCAAAAATAACCGTAACTTTATGATAATCCAATGCAACCGCATCAAAGACAGTTTGTCGAATGCAATTTGGCATTTGAACACCTAAATAATGTAACCAAACGGATTAGAACTTAACTACTATAAAATATATCATAACCTAAATCATACGAGAAAAGAAGTTGAATTTTTATATTACCGGTGATTACTAAGTTATTGATTCCAAGGCCTTGAAGATATGAATGGAGGTGCGTGTTAAAAAATGCACTAAACCTCGTTTTCACCAGTTTATATTCATCATCTTTGATCACTAGCCCATCAACCAATTCTGCACCAACGCTACCCTTAGAAGTCGGTTTTCGTTTATCCGCAGAATAGAGGTGCCTGCGGAATAACTCGACATCTCTCCCCAGCGGATCATGCTCACGCACAACCTGCAACCATGTTCCTCAATATTATCATTTGTCTTAACCTCAAAACTTCAAAGGCAACAAAAAAAAAAAAAAACAAAAAATTCATTTCCTACACCACTGTTATTATCATTCTTTGCAAGATCAAAAGTTTGTTCCGAATAGGCCCTTTCTGGAAATCACAGGGTGTTTAGCTAAAACTTTTTTGTTGATCAAACAACTTCTTTACATTATTAAATCAAGACAGCAACTACATCCAAAATCAACATTAAATACAATTCTTATTGAAAGAAACACTAATTCATACGAATCGAATCATGCTTTCAGCAAAAACGCGGAAATTATTCATTTTCCAGATTTAATCACGGAAACTTACCCGTCTCGGATCCTAATAGGACTCGAATCCTGACTTCAAATATGTGAGAGAGAATGTAATAAAACACATGTAGAGAGAGATTGATTTCCACAGCCCAAATACCAATAGCTTGATTTCTAATTCGTCATTACAAACTCTCTTTTATTACAACACATGTAGAGAGAGAATGTAATAATTAAAATATGTGAGTGAGTATTTTCTTTAGAGGAAAGAAAACGTAGAGAGAAGAGAGAGAGGGAGAATTCTGCAAAGAGAGAAAATCTGTAGAGGGAGAATTTCATTCCCCCGTAGGAATTCTTTTCTGCCTCCTTCTTTTTGTTACATTACCCCTTAATCCCCTAATTAGCGGAGGAGTAGTTTTTAGGGAGTTTTTCCAAATTCAAACTCATAACTACTCCCTCCAATTAATATGGGTCGGGTCAGCCCTTTTGGGCGACCCATATCCAAACCCATTTTTCCAACACTTATAAACAAGTATTTAAACATCTTATAAGCCAATGTTTTTGGAGTTTATAAGAAGTCAAATTTGATTCTAAAAATAAGTCGTTTAAGCCTTCAAATAACATAAGATTCTAGAGCTTGTAAGAGGTTAATAATAATGATAACTATACAATTAATATGGTTAAAATTAACAAAGCATCTTAAAATATTACAAGTGAGATAATCTTTCCTTCTCCTAAAACAGCTTGTAACATTATAACACATCATTTTGGGAGCTTATAAAATCACTTTTATACAAAAACACCACATTTTTTTCCAAAGCTTATAACATCATCCAATCATCATTCATCAAGAAAGATAATCACATGCTCAAGAAACTCAAAACACATATAATTTCTAATCCTATTTAGCATAACAAATTTAATATAGACACCATAAAAATTTGCAGTAAACCTTCAACAATTAAAGAAACTAGAAGGGTACCCAAATAACAGGAATCCCACGGCTTCGAGCTACATCAACAGCCTTAATAACATTAGGCACAATTGCTTCTCCACCTCTCACATGCATTGGGCCACCCGGCAAAATAAAATCTTTCTGCCAAAACCCAAAAAAGAAAAAAGAAAAAGAAGAAGAAGAAGTAGAAGAAGTAGAAGAAGAAAAAGAAGAAGAAGAAGAAGAAGTAAATCCAAAAAAACCCACAAATGATAATCAAAGAAAAGAAGAAAAAAGAAGTAAATTTAAGTAAATAGCTTCAAGAAAACAGTACCTGCATATCAATTACAAGAAGGGCAGTGCTTTTCCACTTCAACTCAGCTGCCGCCATTTTTTCAAGTAGAAAAGTGAAAAGTGAACCTCCCTTTTCCTATTTCATTATTAATTATGATGATGATGAAATGTTTCAAAGAATTTTGATTCTTGGATTTGGGCCTTTTGGATTTGTTTTCTTATGGGCACAAAATTTCGGATGTACTTGAAGATCCACTTATAAGATAGATATTATTGCTGTTTGTTCGAGGATAATTTCAAGATTGACATTGAAATATAGGCCCATTTAATGGAATTGTCACTTTCTTTTTCCGTTTGACATTCTTCTTTTTGGGATAAACTTTTTTACTTGTGACAATAAGATTTGTGATTTTGGGCAAAAATTGTCAAATTTGTCATATAATTAGGTGTCAATGGCGTTTTCGAGCTGTAGTTATTGAATGTGGTATTTATAACTATAAAACAAGAAAAAGGGAATAATTACACCTTATCATTCGAATTATGGCTGTGTTTACATTCTACTGATCAAACTTTTTAAAATTCAATTGACCATACAAACTTTTAGAAAAATTATACATTGCCATATTGGCTCATTTTCAGTAAAATATTTGCAAATATTCCGTCCATACTTGAATGCCAGTTATAATTTAAAGGATCTTTCAGTCTTTCAAATAAATGGAATAGCCTTTAAATTGTATTAGCATTCGAATCATCAGGGAATATTTGTAAATATTTCACTGAAATGAGTTGATATAGTAAATGCAACTCTTTTGAAAGTTTGTATAGTTGATTGAGCTGAAAAAAAATTAGCAAGTGAAGTGTAAAACGAACATAGTGGGATGGCAAAATATATTTACCTCTACGGGGAAAAAAAAAAAACTAGGCATCTGCTATGAAAAAATCACTATGAAATTAGTTTCGCAACTATGACTACTAAGGGTGGCAATTTCCAACTCAACACGAATCCAACAAGAAATTAGTGGGTTTGGGTTGGGGCTTATTGGGTTCGGGTCAAAATCGGGTCAACTCGAATAAGAACCCACAAAGTTTAATGGGTTCGGATTAGGTCACGGGTTGATCCACTGAACCTGAAATTACAATTTAGATAACCTAGCAACCCAGTTAACCCGAACCCAACCCATGTAATATATGCGTGTGTGTGTATGGATTTGGGAAAAGATGTTTATATTAGTCTTGTATAATTTGCACAAGTGGACTAGCTTTTGTATTTTATACTTATATTCGAACTATGTAATTTTTATTACTGGTTCCTTTTTACGCCTTATTATTTAATTCAACTATGCATGAATTATGGGACTTAAATTAATTTACTAGTTTGGAATTTTGAATATTATTGTAGTGATGGAATGTGGTTGATTTCGTTTGAATAATTAAATTTATTTTATCTTTTGATAAATAATAGTAATGCTTTGTTCGGGTAGTGGAAAAAAAGCCCACAAAATTTTTATTTTATCATAAATATCAAATATCTTAAATAGGTTGGGTTGTGGGTTTTCTCGTTACTGGGTCAACCTAATTCAAAATCAGGTCAACTTGGGTCGAATCAGGTTAAAAATTAAATGGGTTGGGTTGAAATTAGGTCGAACCCGAACCCACTCGAATTGCCGCTGCAAATTAGCTACAATTCATTGGTATTAAATATAAATTTTTAAAATAATAAAATTATTAGCTACAATTACTTGCATAGCTAAGACTAGCTGAAAAAATATTTGTTTTGAATTTGGCTATCGTAATTTCCGAAACAAGTACTCTTGTGGCTAGTCATTAGCTATGAAATTAACCATAACTAATAATTTTTCTATTTAAAAAATTTACATTTGCGTCGTAAAATTTATAGCTATCTTTTCACCCTAGCTACAAAATTAATTTTGCAGGTCTTTTCTTTTTTTTTTCTGCAAGGGGTGCTTAACTTTTGACAGTGTTGATTTCTTTTAATCAAAATGAGACAAAGGTTCAACGGAAAATACTTAATAGTTGAAATTGGTCATATGTGGTTATTTTCGGCCAAATTAATCTTACATGGTCATATATATTTGTCAGCTTTAAAAGTTGACAATTTAGGACTATAATTTATTTTTTTTAAAACAAAAAAAAGTTCACCAAATCGGGACAAATTTCTCCAAGAAATTCTAAAAAATTCAACAAATAAATTTAATATAGCGTGGTCATTTTCGGGAGAAATTGTTCCTAATCCTATCTGAACATAACATTTGCCCCATATGAACTACCAAAATCCATCCACATCAAGTTTATCTATGTATGTACATGGAATTGGGGGGAGAATTCCCTCCACATGTTGAACATGTCCCTAGCTTCCTCATCGTTTCACTAATTACTATACAAAACCGGTTTCAAACTAATGACAATAAAAGTTATCTCGTTTACTGAATCTTGCATTGGAATCTAAAGATCCTTTTTCGTGAGCCTCCTCGCTCCCAAAACTACGTCATCATTCTTGTGCTGAGACATCGAAGTCATGGTAAGATATGGATTAGTCGATAGTTCGTCGCTCATATAACACATTAAATCAACATTGGAGGCATTCATCTCTTTTCGAAGTTGAAGACTTGCCTTTCAAGAACAAAAAAGACCCTAACGAAGTCATACATGGGATATATGGATTATACCTCGACTTCTTATGCGACAGAAACTCATTGATGTCAAAGCCCCTCTTAAAACAATTCAAAATTTTAATGAGTTTAAGATTTTTTGGCAAAATTTGTCTTAATGTATTTTTTTTATTTTTTATTTTTAATTGAGGTCCTAAATTACCATGTCATATAATTCAAGCCTCATGCCATTAGGCCTTTGATTTTCTTTTTTCTTCTTACTAGAAGATATATAGATGCTTTTGTAGAAATTTATTATTATCATTATTAGGAATAATTACACTTTATAATCCGAAATATTATCATTTTTATGCTCACCAGAACTTTTTTTTTTGACTCACTCGATTTATCTACAAACTTCTAGAAAAGTTGGCACTTAATTTACCCTGTAGTCTTATTTCTGGTGGAATATTTGCAAATATTTCATCCACACTCAAACTCCGATTACAATTTGAAGAATATTTTGGTCTTTATCAATGGAATATCTTTTAAGTTTTAATCGATGTTCAATTCTGGACAAAATATTCACAAAATATTCCATTGAAAATGAGGTGATATAGTTAAGTGCAATTTTTTGAAAAATTTGAATAGTCCATAAAGTCGAAAAAATTAGTGAATGAAGTGTAAAAATGACAACAGTTCAAATGACAGTGTAATTATTCCCTATCATCATCATCATCATCATCATCATCATCTATGTTATAGAAGTAGGAATGTATTCATAATTCATTGATTATGTTCTATCTTATATAACTCCATTGATATCTTATATTTAATTTTTTACAAAATTATTATATCAATTAAAACTATAATACGATACCACTAACTCTAAATCACTATTTTTATTGTAATAAATATGTTGTAATGCCACATGAATCATCACCGAAAGGCACAAAGGAGGAAGTCATAAGCAATATTTAGTAATCAATCTTCAATAGAATGGAAAAGCCACATATGAAAGAGTTATAAACAAAATTACCAAACTAATTGAAATGTACACATTTGTTTTTCTTTTTCTTTTTTTTTTCTTTTAACAAAAGGGATTGCAACATCCAACCAACATTATGACAATACAATAATATACAATTAAAAATCAATACAATAACAAATAAAACCATCAACAGCTTATTATATAGCAAAAGATTTCAACACCCTACCATATGATAAAAAAATAATTCTACATGTTGGTGAAAATAAAAAACATGATCTCTGATATCATACGACCTCCATTTTACCACCTAAACAAAGTTTCACCAGCGCAAATATTTTTATTTTTCTTTTAAGGGCCAAAAATTACTTAATTTGACATGCTTATTACATATAAACCATCAAGTATAGTTTTTCACAACACGAACACTAAACATACAAAACTCAAATTTTTTTTTCCCAACTATCATCTAAAATTCTATATCAAATCAAAATAATCATTACAATGTATAAAACAAACAACATGTTTGTTGAGTATAGTTTTCAAACCCTATAGAAATCTCAAAACAATTATCATGATCTTGATTATTATTCTAGTCATTCATGTCACATTCTTACTTTGCAAATAATAAAATAAAAATAAAATAAAATAAAAAATATTTAAAGCCCTTTTGAAAAGCAAGCAAGACAACCCCATCTCATATGTTATTTTAGTACATTATGAATTGATGATTGTGTTGACCTTTGTTTAACCACATAATATTCCAAACCCTTTCAAGTGCACCCCCTTACGTATACACCTTATTTTAAAAAATTTACATAGAAAACGCGCCTTGAAAATAACGTTTTACTTATAAATATATGACCCCTTTTTGTGAGTGGAAAACAAGTGGGATATCAAAAAAGTTATGCAAAAAGCAAAAACATTTATTTTAAATTACATTGTGGGAGTGACACATTTATGACGTCATGGCCACGAATGGCAAAAAAGTAAAAGCCTTTTAGTAGGTCGGCAATTACATTCATAGATGAAGAGTGGAGGGAAAAAGAAGAAAAAAAATTATAATGATTTGTGCTTGATAATTGTGAAAGAATTATTTGATACACGCGTCAACATACGATATGTTTTAGGAATGTTAACGAATCGAGCTAAATAGCTTTATTTTTTATTGCTTTAAGTCGACCTCAGCTTGTAGGTTCATTTTTCACTAAGTTGAAATTTAAATTCAAAATTCAAGCTTAAGCACATAAATATAATTGAAAATTTATCTCATATCTATTATTCAAATTATGTATATTATGTTTCATAGACTAAGCTTACCATTCAGATTAATTTTATTTATATCTTGGATGTTAAATTTTTTCAGATCCTGCATTTCATATAATGTTTCATCTTCTGTATCATGGTTCGTGGTTTACAAAATTATTATAACTTAGCCAATATATATGTAGATGAAACATATACAGAAAGATAGTTAGAAGACACAAAATATAGAATTAGATTGTCGTATAGACATCATCTTTTAATTTGTACATTGCATTTGGGTTAGGTATATTTTATTTGCTAAGAAGGAAAAAGGGTTAATTAATATAAAAAGATAATGTAAATTTTGATTATGTGGAATCTAGTTGCACTACATGTACAAAATATGATTAGACTATGATTAAGAAAACACTAATCATGTACTAGTGCATTGACAAATTAATATTGTCCTATTATTCCTAGTAAAGCACAATGTTGGCTCTATAAAAAATATAATAGAGTGTATATATATGCACTCATTTTTAACATTATAATGTACTGTGGGATTAGAATAATATTAAAATACAAATAATTATATCTTTTAGGATATGTATAAATACTAATAAAAAAATTATATAAATGGGTTACCATCACATTTTAATTGAAATTTAAATTCAAAATCTTTTAATCATAAGAGCTCTCATGGACAATAGAAATAATTTTGCAATAATTAAATTGCAGGGCCAAAATTAAATTGCATGTCTTTGAAGTTTTTTGTTTGTGATATTAGAAAAATATTAATTAAATTAAAAATATATCTGTATTTACTAATCATGTTCTTCGAAAAAATTATTTTGCTAACAAATATGACTTTTACTAATGTTGTAACCTTATGAAAAAAGTTCAAATTATATTGTATTTAAACACCAACTATATTGCAAAGAGATGTTAATTATTTCAAATTAACTTTCAATGTGTGTGTGTGTGTGTGTGTGTGTGTGTGTGTGTGTGTGTGTGTGTGTGTGTTTCCCTGAATTTGTTTTTAAGTTGTCGAATGTAGATATTCTAAATTATTGGAAAAAACTCGAATTATTTTTTCATATTCTAGGGTAAACTAATAATAAATATCATTTTTTTGTTGCATGCATGTTTCAAAGTCATGGACTATATTATAGTAAGTTATCCACCAAAATAATTGAATAACTAAATTTTGGAAAAAATTAATAACTGTAGAAAAAAAAGCAGTCAATAATTCAAAATTAACAAAAAATAATATAAGCAATAACCACTGATCCAAAATTAAACAAGCAGTTGCTCAAATTCAATTATTTTATAGTGAATGTGAAAACATCATTTCTATTATCTACATTACGGTGAAAATATTCACCATAACTATATATAAAGGTGAATTTCCAATAACTCCCACTAAAATTATCAATCATTGTCATAGTAAATGTATAGCAAATGACTTTTTACTATCTTTATTTCATATTAATATCAATTTTTTACCATGATAATTATTTAAACTTCTTATAATAACTAAAAAATAAAGCGAATAGAGTATTTAATGGTACATATGCATCATGATTCATGCATGATCCCTATCTTTCACAAACCAGAGCTCGTTTAGCATCCATGAATTTGAACCTCAAAATCAATCATATTTTAATCATGAAAACTCAATATCACCTCAATAGTACACGACATAATATACTTTGAATCCATACTATCAAACACAACTTAAGCAAAATACTCTCTAAGATTTGAATAATTATCATTATATCCCTTACTGTTAGTTCAATTGATGATTAATTACCTTTACATGCCCTAAAAATCCTGAAAAGTTACACGTATATAAACCTACTGAATTATGGAATGTAGTTATAATTATGTATCAACTAAAGTAATAATAGGATTGTTATGGTAATTATCCAAATATCAGGGAGCGCTCTGGTGGTAATTATGCCAAAATTAAGGCAGCGTAGCGATAATTACCCCTAATTTCTATTCCATGAAAAATTGAGATGACCATTCAACATGCATGCATGCATAATTAAACATGGCATCATAAAAAAGCCAGCCATAGAAATTATTTCAAGTCAATTATGAAATTACAGAAATGACCTCAATAATCTCTTTAATTAAATTTCTGATCCCTTACACCATAGAGCCAATAGCATCACAAGCAGTCAACCCTCACTTTTTGTATAGAATGACTGTTTCTGATGTTACAGATCGAACGGCTGGGATACGTTGAGACCATTGCAGCGGATGTTGCGAATACCAATCGGAAATCAAAAGCCGCCGCCGAGAGCCGCCGGAGCCCAGTAATCGGCGCCGTTGTCGTTTCCAACGTTTTGAGTGCAAGATATGGGGACGAGGCACAATCCTCTACTTCGCAAGTCCTTTACGCCTCCTCGGCTTTGCGAATCCTAACACATAATGAATTAGAAAAGATCATTGGTGTTTAAATATGTGTGAGTGTAAGGGTATAATCGAGTCGAGTAGAGTCGAGCAGGGCTTGGGTAAAAAAATTCAAACTCAAAACATGTATTAGACTACATTTGAGATAGGCATAAATTTTTAAGTTAGAACTTGATATGACGAAAAATTGAAGTTCAATTTTACTTAATTCGATTAAACTCAAATTTTAAAATGAACCCTGGATTAGTACAAGCTCAAGTTCAACTCTTTCAATTTAGTGAAAAAATAAATATAGTTTAATTTGTTTGGATTTAGAATAATAATAATAATAATAATAAATAATGTACAATAATGTGTACATATTTAATTGTAATGTCTATATATATATATATATATAACTCTTTTAAAAGCATATATGGCCTACAAGCCGCAAGTTGAGGAATAGGTTGCGACAGGTAAAGCTCAAAATCTATTCACTTCAACTCGAGCTCAGAGTGCGAGACTCAAATCTAGACATACATATAGAGAGAGAGAGTGGACAAACAATACGATTTAGTTCAAGTTGAGCCCAAAAGAATTTAAGCTACGAGTTTAGATTGTCCCTCAAGGTAAAGTTCAAGCTCGATTTATTTATACTTGAACCTCAAAAAATTTCAAACTCGAGTCGAACTAATTTAAACTCTGCTCGTGTCAACTCAAATTATTTGCACCCATATATATGAATACATATTAATAGTGTTATACCTGCTTACAGGGTGCTCTCCCCTCCATGCCCATATGATCATGATTCAAGAACTACACAAATTTAATAATGTGGCATTAAATAAAAGAATTAGAAGGGAAGAAAAGGAAATGTCATTAAGTTGCAGCTTTTAACAATCTTGATTTTATTTTATTGAGAAAAAAGAAAAAAACAACTTTAATTATTTATAAGTAATGGGAGTTCATAAAAAGCTGAAAATGCTTGTTTTTACAGAGTCCACTTTGCCTATAAAAAAACACACAGAATATGCTTTAGTGCCAATTCAAAGGCCTCTTTTTTGGAATTGATGGATCCAATAAAGCATTTTTAAATTACATACCTGACCACTCTCTTCACTAAATAAACAATTCCTTTCTTGAATCTGAAAAAATAATTAACATAAGTATTTTATAATAATTATTATTATGGTATAATTGCCTCAAAACCCCTGAAATCTAGCATAATTATCAAATACTCCCTAAAGTTTACATAATTATCACTATACTCCTTACTGTTTGTTCAGTTTCTGAATAATCATCGTCATCCTCCTAAAAATTATGAAACATTACAAATAGACCCTTGAATAAAGGGTCTAATTATAATTATATATCATCTGAATTTATGATAGAAAATACCATGATAATTATTCAAATTTTAAGAAATATTTTAATAATTATGTCAATTGTACCCATTATTATTCATACTTACTTCCACATTCCCATTTTCCAACACACGCACATGCGTGCGTTTAGTGTGTGAAAATCATGGTATTTTGCATGGGAAAATGTGACAATTAAAAATACTCACAGAATGTTGCTGGTGAACTGTACTTCCATTGCGCATATAGGGGGAGCTTAGTGCCTATATACCAAATGTGAGTATATATTACAAAAAAATAATTATCACGAAAACTAGGTAAAAAATAAAATAAAATATAGAAGTTAAAATCCAGATGAAACACCAAGAAAATAAGTTACTTTTTTTTTTTAGGGGATACAATTAATACATCAAATTCTTAATATCAATACATCAAATCAATAACATTTGAAATTAATGACTAAAGACATAAATGTCTAATCAAACTGCTATACAGTAAAAAATCTAAACAAACTACTATTCAGTAGAAGAAAATGCTCCACACGCATCCAGGGAGAATCGAACTCATGGCCATGAGGCCATGAGACATCCTCCTAACCAACTAGTCTATCTAATAATCATATATCACGATCTCACCACAATAAATAAGCATATTATTTATGGGATTGTTAATACTTTTATGTTTAATCATTATAAATATATAACAAACAACATTTATTAACCATGGCTGTGAATCAGTTTTTAGTATTAATCATGACTTTTTAACCTTGATATAAAATTCTATTGCTAAAATTCTTTTTTTTTTTTTTCAATGGTAGTGAAAAGCAAAGAATTTCAAGAAAGAACATTAATTAATTTTAATTTTCGTAATTTATAAAAATTTTTTGAGGTTGAAGAGAAAATATTACCTCAATTTGACCTTGAAGGAATCTAATGTAGCCAATGGCTTCTGACAGGACAGAAGCAGTGTCAGTCTGCAAAAGAGAAACATCATTTTTGTCAAATTATTTCTTTAATTAATGTCAAAAGACAACTAAATGTGGGCTTAATGCATATCTATATATACACATTAAAAAGGGATTAACTCATGTTTAAATTTCCATTTTTTTCTGATTAAGGGATTAATCTTAAGTTTTCTTTATGGGCTTTATGTTAAAAAATTAAAAATGCTTCTACCATAATTATTCCTTTTGTTAATGAAATAAATTTTCCTAATTATTTTTACCTTTCCAAATGGAGAAACAAGTTGGTGAAGGGCAGTTATTCTATCCCCTAATTTCTCCTTTCTCACCTGCATAAAATTTATATAATGAAAATTTAATTAGTGGGTAATTGGAAATTGAAGCAGAAATTAAATTTATAAAACTGAAATTCCAATTTATTTAATTTTTTTGAGGGAAAAAAAAGAAAAGAAAAGAAAAAGAGATTCTTGGATCACCTTCAAGGCTGGTTGGGCTGAAGATTGTTGAACCCTAGCTTTCTTAGTTACCCCACCACTGCCTGTGCTGTTACACTTTTAACAAGGAAATATATGGAAATAATCAAGAAATTAATCATGAAAGAAATTGAAAAATTAACTCAAAATTAATGGAAGTTACTCATAAATTATTTTTATAAGGGTTTTCTGTAAAGTATGTCTTTAATCATTATTGAGTTTTGGCGTGCCAAGAAAAATCACATCACTTTTGCATTTTCATCTAGCAATGATGAGTCTTTGGACAACATTAATTATCATCCTAAGAAATGATGATTCTTATGTCTTCATCGTGGGTGCAATCGAGCTGAAGCGAGCCGAATTGAATTTGAAAAAAAAAATTCTAATTTATTCAAACTCGACACATATGTATTAAGCTCTTCAATTTGAGTTCAAGTTCAACAAACTAGCTCAAGCCAAGCCAAACTAATGAGAACCAAATTCTAGTTCAAGCTCGACACATATGTGTCGCGCAAGTTCCAACTCTAGCTCCAGTTTGAGTTCAAAGAATCTAACAATTTTAGCTAAAGCCATGCCGAACTTGGAGAAAAATCTCAACTTCGAGCTCGAGCTAAACCACATGTAACATACTCAAGCTCAAACTCAAGTTCAAGTTTGACCAACATAATTTAGCTCTAAGATTCGCAGAGCCAACTTGACTCATTGCTATTAGCTAGTTTTCACTTATCTTTACCTCAGATGAATGATCTTGATTATGATGATGATTCTTCCCTTGTGCCACTGCAGCCGTGGTGGCTGCCGCCGCCTTGCCTCCAGTACCACCGGAGAAATTCAAGATGCTTGTGATGCAAGAAGTGGGAGGAGAAACAGGCAAAACTTGATTATGACTATGAAGCCAAGAATTTGAAGATTTATTATGCTGAAATTGATCATCTTCATGATAAAGTTGGCAAGTAGTAGATTGAGCAACTTCTTGCTTCACATCAGCAACAGGAACCCTAAAAGATGGATTCAAATTCAAAACTTGGTCTTCCCAGTTCTCCAACTTCTTTTGCTGCTGAAAAAGACTGCCGCCATATCTTTCTTCATCTCCGCCACTAATCAAATAAAAACAACAAAAACCCATTAATTTTCTAAGTGAAAAAGGAAAAAAATTCAAGAAAATTGTTACAAATAGTTAAAAAGTGATTTACATGAGAAATTGGCTCCAAGATTTAATTGGGAAATCTTGATTTTGATGAGGATGATGATGATCAGAAGTTGAAGAATTATCATAAAGAAATTGATGAGATTGTGGATGCATGCTATTGATGCTCCACCAATTAGGGTTTCCAGCCATCATTTGTCAAACAAAAAAAGGAGGAAAAATCAGAAAAAACTAAAACTATGAACCTAGAACAAGAATACAAAAACCCTTTTAAGTTTTCCCTCTAAATATGTATGAACTTTTTTTTCTTTCCCTTAAAAATTTATCACTTTCCCATATTTCCTTGTTTGTGCACCCAAACAAGCCCTTATTGAAGCTTTCACAAATATGCTTGTTTTTTCATAAGAGGATGAAGAAGCCCCATGTCTTTGTCAAGAGAGAAGTATTTTATACTTGTGGGGTTAAGGAAGCCTTTGTATTTGTTCCCTCTCCATCCATCTTTCCTTTATTTTTATTTTTTTTAAAAAAATTGGTAATTAATTTAATATTATATGTATCTTTCTTTTTATTCTTACTTTTACTTTATTATAAAGTGGGACAGAAAAAGTTGATGGGGAGTGTTTCCAGGCCAAAAAACAAAAATGGTTTAGAGATTATTAACTAATTTCCTTGAATTAAGGTGGTAATAGCAATTTTGGGAGAGATAGGTTTTGGATTAGGGTTAGGTTGAGAATGTAATTATCATAAGTGGATATATATACACTAATTATTTGCTAATAACCCCCATAAACTTAGTAAAGTGATAAGGAGAAACATTTCTAAAAATGCATAAAAGATTAATATTGCTTTAATTTCTGTAAAGAATTTATTCTCTTCACGGAACGTCGTTCTTTGATAGTAACAAGAGGATTCTCAAGAAAATAATGAAATATATGATAGAATAATTAAAAAGATGGTATAGAATGAAATTCCCTTTTAGATTTCAATCATGATCATGAATTTTTATTAATTTTTTTGCAATCTCCTTTTGATATGTATGGTCCTAGCTAGCTAGCTAGATAATTTCTTCTTATTACATCTATAATTCATGGCTAATATTCATATAATACATCTAAATTAATGCAATAATGAGGCCCCTAATACAAGAAATGCTAGGGAACTAGTGTGTAAAGAAGAGAATCTTACGATAAAAGGGATATCACTGTAAGAAAATACCTCATTTACTTATAACCAAAAACATACCACATCACACACTTAAGGAAATTCCAGACTAAGATGGTTTTCTTATGGATTTTGTTCCGTCGCAAATTTACTACTATATGTCTTGTCACTAATTAATTTTATGATACAATTGAATTCTATCCCACGACGAACTTTCATGGTGTAACTTCCTAAAATATGCAGAAACTTAAAATTATTAGAAACTACATAATAATTATATTTTGGCAATTAGAATACTAATAGCCATGATGAAAGTAGTAGTCAATGATCCAAATTTAATATCTCTAATAGAAGCAGTAGTCAATGACCAAAATTAACGTAGTGAAAACATTTTATCATTGCTATACCAATGTGAAAATATCCATCATGGATATATGCCATTGTGAATTTTCTGCAACCACACTAAAACTATGTAATATCATAACTTTTCATGACCATTATTTCCTATTAATATTGGTTTTCAACTGTAGTAATTTTCAAATTTCTTAAGAAACTTATCACAAATCCATCATAAGTGCTATTAAGTCATAGATTTTGCTCCATAATAGATCTATTAGTATTTCAATACAATTCCATCAGTCGAGATCATCTATCTTCAGTGGAATCATATCTGCCACAAAATTTTCATTATTGAATGAGTATTCTCTTGTAATGAAAATTAATTTCACCCAGTGAAATAAACTTTTAACCCACAAAAGAAAATGATAATTAGTTTGAAACTTATCAATGGAGTAAGATTAGTTTTAGAGCAATTGAAGAAAAGCTTAGCTTTAGAGTTTTGTATGTTGTTGGCAGTCATTTTCTTGTTGACCTTAGATTAATAAACAACGAACAAAAAGAAAGTTGTTGGTAATCTATTGTGTCTCTTTTATAATATCAAAGGAGAATAATAATCCCATATAAAAGGTATTGGGATAGTAATTTAAGAATTCTAAGCCCACCTTCACTTGTCTAATTAATTTATTTATATGTATATAATATAGTTTTTTTCGGTTAGTGTTTGATGAATTGATTTAATTATTCCTACTTTCATTGATTTTGAATTTTGAATTTTTATACGTATAGATTCAACAATTCTCTTTAAAAAAAAAAAAGAAAAAAAAAAGACTTTTGTGATAGCCACTATGAGAAAACACTTAACGAAAAATTTGTAACAAATGCTTCCGTCATAGATATACGACATTTGTGAGGAAATTTGTAAAAAAATTCTAAAACAATTCAGTTTGTGATGAAAAATTTCGTCACAAAAGTTAAAATTATGACGGATTTCAATTTCGTCATAAAACTAGTATATACAAAATAGAGCATATGTTGACAAGTTTGTACAGAAACAAAATTCATCACAAAATTATTATGTTTGTGATATATTTCACTGAATCTATAATGGAATTTGCTGTTAGTGAGGAATGCTCTATTGTAGTAAATATTATATATATATATGTGTGTGTGTGCGCGTGTGTGTGTGTGTGCGTGTAATCCTATTTTGACCACATGAGTCATCTTTTGCAAAATTAAGGGTATTATAAAATTGTGAGCACAAGCAACCATAATTATTGCTCTATTTAAAGTCTAAAACAAGAGAAAACAATCAAAATCAATAGCTACTCCAAAAAATGTTATATATGACCTATAATTAGTTCTTGAAGCCAAAATTCATCCTCATTTGTTACATCATTACTTAAAAAAAAAAAAAAAATTCTTTGAAGTTTTTGCTTTCAGTAATTTATTTTCTTTTTTGGCTAATAATTGTTGATAGACTAACTTATTTTTTCCTTCAAATTTTAAATAATTTTTTATTCACAAAGTTCAAAATTTTAAAATAACTGTTCTAGCCCAATCAACTATATATGATTATCATAATCGCAAATCAAATACGAGTGTGGAGATTTTTCACTGGATTCCTATTTCTTGACGATTAATGATTTTACAAGGGGTGTTGTCAAGCAAGCGTGTAATCCAATAATAAGTTCTCAAACCTACAAACAGATTGCTCTTTCTCGGAAGAAGTTCCGGTTATTGCTGGACTCTTTAAAAATAATTAGCAATTGAAATCATTTTAATAAGAAGTAATTAGATAATACATTAATCAATTTTATTTATTTATATGATTTTTTATGTTTATATATTAATTCAAACATAATCTCAAACATTATTAAGAATCTTTTTCGTTAATTTTCAGCTAATAATTGATCCCATTCAGAGGTAGTTTTAACTTTACTGGAAAAATCGAACTGATAGCTTTGCCCTAATCAACACTGACTTGCCATCTGTGTTAGCTGAGATCCAAAGAATGATTGTCAGAAATAATTTAACTTATAAAATCCTGCACTTTACTGCAATAAAAGCTAAAAAGAAGGTCTTTTGTGTTTAATCCAAAGAAATAAAACATTGAGGTACCTTCATTTGATACATAATCTTGTTTTTTATCTAAACAATATTTGGAACCCCTTTTAGTCTAAATTTTATATACGCTTATAAAAGAAGATGCTGAGCGACTAGTATTTCTAGAATCGCCATTGATTATTTATAAATATAACTTTTTTTTATCACATTTGCACTAATTACAAAATGCTCTATGTGTTTTAGGTACTTAGAATAACACGCCACATCGTTTGTTTGCAGCCTTAGTGACATTACAATCTAATTAGTGATATTACAATCTAATCCTCTAGCGAGAGGGGCGGTATGCTAGGATTGTAACTTTCCATACTATAAAAGATATTTCAATAATTAAACTAAATTTCAACTGGTGTTAAGGTAATTATCCCCATATATGGGGTAGGAGGGCATGCAACCTTTTAAATTTTGCCATTAAGTTTACATAGAAGGTAAAGAGAACTTTGGGGGAAAATATGTTTTCATTCCAAACATAAATTCACACAATGTCATGAATTCTAACTCATTTGTTGTAATAATTCATAAAATCTATCACTTTTTTTTGATGAAAAAGTTCAATCTGATTGACATCTTGATGAAAAATTACTAACTTCAATCAAATTGATATTATAGCGAGATACTAAAAACTTCAATCTGAACAAAATTACGATGAGAGTATAATAATGGACTCATCCTTCGAGCTCAATATTTATAACTCAAACCGAATATATCCAATAGCAATGAAAAACCCATATAATCACATTCAAGCGGTTGCTACAATGATCAAGAAAATGACCATCATCCATTATTGAATTTGGATTCTTTTTGTTGGCATTGCCTCCCAACTTTGGATGTGCACCAAGTTTTGTCCACTTACATGTACTAAGTTTTATCCACATGCATGCTTCATTTAGGACAGACAATTGAAATACAAAGTAAATCCAATGGCTAGAAGTACTCCAAATCAATGGGATTCTTGGATGGACAAACACATATATTTCAGCCAGTGGAGCTGCAGCTGCTCCCATGAGTGAGCGAAACCAACTAGTCATAAACTCTCTTCAAGAATCACTACAAATCATTGTCTGGATAAGTATCCTACCAGACAACCATGGATAAGATTCTTATAACTGATGATCGCCGAAACATTCCCTATAATTCAAGAGAATTACAATAACAACTCCTGTCGTTAGATTAAAAAGAAGTCTATTTGTAATATTTTAGCCGCTATGTTAGATTATCAGAGGATATATTGTAAGTAACACGCAATTAAGCTTTTTGTCAGTTGAAGTAACAACAAAGGCGTCATAGTAATTTTCCAAACTACAAAGAGTGTTTCTATAATTCTCTAGGTAATTATCCCTAAAACATTTTTTGCATAGTTGTCACCAGAGAGAGGAAAAGAGAAAATGAGGCAACCAATGAATGCTTTTTAACTACCAGAACATGTGGAAATTTCTTTGATCCATGGAAAAAAAAAATATATATATCTAAAATTCCATTGGGGAAATTTTTCCTTTATAAATGAATCTTGCATTCTTAATTTTCAATAGTGATGCCAACTTTTCAGGCAGTCTTCGTACATCATTTAATTGTGCTTCAATATTTCACTAACCTAGTAAAATGAATCTTCACCTAGAACTGTTGTTGATAGAAGCCCCGTGTCGCTGCATAGCGACAACAGGCTCATTACACCTGGAGCACCGGAATGACATGGATGCAGAACACCTTGTTCGAAGACAGTAGTAGCAATACCTGCCAGTAAGATTTATGTTAACATTGTTCGTACAGAGTGAAGGATTCTGAAAACAGGTACTGTTAGAGAGATTCGAGTTTCTTATTCTACCAATACAATCAGAGACATAGTGGTTATTGGTATTTCTAAGCTATATATATTTAGTTGAACGAAGGATAATAGGTGAAGATATCTTTAAGATTTTATCATACTGATACAAATTATCTAAGATGTCTAAACAAAATTACCTGTGTTGACATGGGAGAGCTAAAAATGGAGTGGTTGGAGTTGTCTGGCAGATAGGGCATAAATCGTTGTGTTCCTCTGGGTTTGAAGATTTATCTTTTGAGAATGGACGTAGAAAATTTTTAATAGATGATGAATTGAGAAGAGGAAGAAGCAACAGCAGCATTTCCTGCACGTTATAATCATGTCGCTTCAGTCCGTAATATTTAGGGGGGATAATCCTAGTTTACAATCCGACTAAAGTAACATAACTGAAAAGCTCAAATAGCCACACAAGTAAGAGCCTCACGAAGAAGAGCCTTTTACAAAATAAAATTGAATATTACTAGATCATAAAAGAACTTTTCACAGTTTCAATGCATGACGGAAATTTTTTCTCAACTGCTAAGGGTAAATTGAAACAACCAAAGAAGTTACACCAAGAGAGTGTCCCATGGAACACACTCCCTCAAGGAATAAGTTAACTTCATAATTCAATAAAGAATATACAAATTAAGATGAATATCAGTAAAATGTTCTATGCCGTGGAGGAACAATATACTTAGCTAAACAGTGTTTTACTGCTGCAAACAAGAAGTGATGAGGGAACTTACCGAAAATTCATTCCACACCAACTGCCGATTCATGTACTCAAAGCTTACAGCTCGATTCATATTAGGGCTTCCATAGACAAGTCTTGCTCGTAAGACTCTCTCAATAAGACTTCTATACCTGTGCATATATAAGAGTGATTACTAGTTGCAACCTTATTCCTGATGCTAACCAGTTCAAAGGTAGCAAGAATACTTAAAACAAGGCTTCCTATAATCAAATTTAGGCATAATGCAAACTTATAGTCTCGAAAACATGGGCAAGCCTACTTGTAGCCAATTCATGTATGCTTTCAAAAGTATTTTGTAGGAACCAACTTCAGCTAACAACATATCAGTGTCTAGAGAATAATGGTTAAAACTTTCTGGCATTCAAAATTTCAGAAAATCAAGAAACTAAGTGACAAAACTCCCCATAAATAAAGCATTAGACAAAACTAAGTGACAATCAAGAAAATCAAGAAACTAAGTGACAAAAATCCCCATAAATAAAGCATTAGACAGATGATAAATATGTTCCTAAATGACTATTTACTGATAGTTTACATGTGCTTAGCGATCTTTCTAAACTGAGAAAATGCATCTAAGATGGAGTCAGATTTTTGTTCAAATTTCAAGTGTGACAGACATAAAATGTGTTTGTCCCAGAATACTTCCAATACAAACAAAATGTTGGAGTATGTTCGGTGTCAATTATAAGAGCCTTCCCTGCCATAAAGTAGTAGTGAGGTGTTCATGAGAGTAGTTTCTTTGTCCTTTTTCTGCTGCTTTATGACACTATCAGTAAGATAACTAGCTTTTACACAATATAGAAACACCCTGAAGTTCCCAGCCAAGTACAGAGACCCCGTGCTATTCATATATTGAAGCTAATTAATGCAATTTTTTTTTTTTTTTTTA
>JACFYI010003826.1:451175-462072 GCA_014898755.1 Handroanthus guayacan
TTTTTTGAATACTAATTTCTTCTAGTAGATTTTAAAACGAGATATGAAATTGGAGAAGTAGCATGTTGGTTTCAATAGTTCCATGTATTCGTGGGGGCATTCTTGTAATTTACCAATCTTTTCGTTGAAAAAAGTTAAATAGTTTTAAATTTTATAATCAACCCTACATCAGGATCTTGGATTATAGGAAGGAAGATGCGTAAAAATCCTTTTACACATTTCAAAACAATGTGAGTTGTGCTTCAATTATTGTACCATCACTTTTTTTTTTCTTCCAGTTTTCTAATTGTAATCTTAGATCCACACATAGCAGTAAGTTTTTGAATGAAAAGAAAGAAAAATAATAAGATGTCATTAATAGGACGCGCAGAAGCTACTTACGAGTTCTTCGAAAATCCACTTTGGAGATAAAATGCTCTGCTAACTTTAAATTGAGACGATGGAGTGTTTTTAAATTATTTTTAAAGAATAGGTAGTTAAAATAAACAAATTTAGAGGAATAAAGTGTTACTTACCATAATTCATATGCAAAAGCTCAATTCTTTAAAGGACCAACGTTTTCTTGTTGGGAGGTGAAGTTAAATTATTGTATCACTTTATCAATTGCAAACTATAGGCACATTTGTCAATTGTCCTAAGAAATGGTAGTACTAAACAAGCATAGGGACTAACATTTATTGCAATATGAAACTTGGAACACTTCCAAGAGGTAAAAGTGTTTAATTTATTAGTTACAACTATGAAAAAGGTAGTCTATTCTTCTTAACACAATGCCATGACACAAGAATTAAAATTCATTTTTAACTTGAAATAAAAAAAAAAAAGAAAAATTATATCATTTCGACCAATTTACCGATAACATCAAAAGTTTAATCTACAACGTTTTCAATCAAAATTACGTTATTTTATCCAAAAATTTCAGTGAATATCCGGTTTTTAATATTATTACACATGCTATTCATAAACCATGACAAGCGAAAACATAATAAAAAACTATTTAAAAATTAAAAGAAAAAGGATTAAATTTGGTCGTAATAAATATACCTATTTTCACACGTAATAAATATATCTATTTTCACAAAAACAATCACTATAATAAAAAATAATCTCTAAACTTATGATTTGACAAAAATACCCTTGTACAATCTCCCTAATTCCCTGTCAACCTCATCAGCCGATCTCTCCTCCCCGAACCGCCTCAACCCCTTACTCAAAACCCTCCCCAAATACTCATCCATTTCATACCCACTCCTCTTCATCATCTCGTATATCCTGACCGTTGATTCTTTCCTCTCGGCACCAATCAACGCTTGCACCAACCTCAACAATCCCCTACTCTCGTCGCACCGAATTGCTCCCTCCTCTTCCATCTGAACAATCAACGGATCGATTTCATCAATCAACCCGTTCTTAGCCAACGCCAGGACTAATTCAGCATACATATTGAGATCAGCGCCGTATTCTGTTCGGATGGTGGAGAAGACTTTGACGGCGAGGGAGCATTGGTCCTGGCGCAGGAGTTCCTTGAATGCGGCGGTGAGATCGTATTTGATGAGGCGAGAGAGAAGATGTGTGGGGAGATTTGTTGGATCTGTTCTGTGTGCGCGTTTGAGGGATTGAATTGCTTGGATTGCTTCGGTGCTTAGGATTCGGCCTTTTTGGAGTGGGCCGCGGTTGTCTCGAGGACCGCAGCGCACGACGGTGACGCGGCGGAGGGTGGTGGCGGATGTGGTGGTGGTGAAGGTGGAAAAGCATGTGAGGTTCGAGTGGGCGGCGGAGGCCATTTGATGGTGGTGCAGAGTGTGCCCGGAAATTGGATAAATTGGATAAAAAGGATAAGACGGATAGGTTGCTTGAAATGACAAAAGTGTCCTGTAGTTTAATAGAAATTTACCGGTACTCTCTGGATAATTGGAAAAAGATTATGGACTAAATAGTCAAAACAAGATGGGGCAAAACAAATAAGAAAAAAGAAAAAGTGAATAAACAATCGTCGACAGCAGGATTCGAACCTGCGCAGGCAGAGCCCAACAGATTTCGAGTCTGTCTCCTTAACCACTCGGACATATCGACGAGTCAGTGCGTGATTGGCATTTATATTTCTAAAATAATTTTGTTCAATTTTGTTTGCAACCATTCCATTTTTATTAATTGTCTTTTTTTTCTATATTGGAAATCTTTCCTAGAGAAAGTATTAAAGATAAAATGTTCTATTTAAATACAAGTCTGGATGTATCTATTAATCAACTAAAGTTAATTGCTGTAAATTGAAAAGATAGAAAGAAAGAAAGAAATATTAGATTTCAATTCAACACTTTTGCGATGGAACAAACAATTGAAGATGCCACATGTTTATTGAAAAACTAATGAGTGTAATATTGTCTATGTTAGGATGGCAATTTTACCCGTTCAAGTGAGTATCCGCAAGAATTTACCCATTTATATAATGAGTATGGGGGATAAAATCATACCTGTGGAGACAAAATGAAAACTTTTTCTCCCTATTTATTATATGGAGAGGGAACGGGGATCTTAGTCCCGCTACATGTGGGTATCAACTACCCGTTTATATTTTATAATATCAATTAAATATTTAAGTATTATTGTATTTTTAAGATTTTATTCTTGTTAATTATATTTAACTCCTTTTCATGTTAGGTTCTATATTCTTATTGAAATTGTTTTATTATTGTATTTAAAAATTTATTAAATTCTTTAAATTGTTATTTTTAAAGTTTTAATTAAAATATGTTTTAGAATCATTAAACTATAATTTAATTTGTTAATGGGTACCCGTGGTGGATACCCATTTCCTATCTCAATGGGTAACAGGACGAGAATGGGGATTAACTTTTCTTCGCGAGGCGAGAATGGGGAGGACGTTGACATCCCTAATTTATGTGTTATGAGTGAAGAATATAGTTAAAAACATGAAATATTCTTCCAATAATCTCACCATCATTCACTTTATTGAAATAACTTGGTGATGCAACAACTAAAGAGACAACAAGTCATTGGAGTTACTAGTGCACTATTTCAATGAAGGAAGTGTGATTTTGACTTAGAATGTAGCAAAAGTGCTAGTTCCATGTTCCATATAATGGTTATAGTCAATCCAATTTTGTAGTGCTCTCCTTCCACGCGTAGTTCAAAAATTCAACATAGGGGGATGGATAATCTTGCTCCCTCATGATCTTGCAATTATGATAATGTAAGAAGGGCATGTAGGAAGGAGTTGGACGGTGCTAGATCAATTTATAAGTTGTCTCTATTTTTTCTATATGTTTTTTTATAAGAACAAAACTTCCCACAAGGCGTACCAACTGATCAAATACTTCATGGAGATGATTCTTTTCATATCGATTGATGCAATTCTGGTCTTCTATTTCAAAATAATATTTCATATCTTATTTTGTACTATAGACATATACCAAGTGTAATAAATATTTTCTTATGAAAATACATGGTTCTGGTTGTGATGCAATTTTGATCTGGATGTAATACACTTGACATACATCAGTGCAGCATAATAAGAGATATTGGAATATAAAAGGGAATGAAAGATCCAAAGTGCTATGGATGAAGTTGAATATATACATTAGTATTTTCGACATGAACTAATGCTATTGTTAGTCTCTTTTCCTCTTCAAGGAGAAAAGGGCAAAATGTTTAGTTGGGTATCACAAGAGAAGCTAACAACTCACCTTCTTTTGAATGTAAAATATAACATGAATTCTGGTGTATGTGTATGTGTATAATTGGACTCTCGTGTCAATCATATGAATCTCCCTTCTCATACAGATAAATTACAAATCATAAACTCTATCTCTTGTTTGCACCACAAGGGTATAGAAAACAAAAAAATAAACAACTATCTAATGGGATCTGTTTCGATCGTATGTATGCCACCATTTATTACACTTTTTTAATAGACAACAATTTTTATTTATCTTGTTGGATTTCAATGCAATTCTTTCCACAATCAAACTAAACTCAAACATAGTTTGACAAAACAGTAACATCTGTGTCCGTACACAATTTCATGCAGTTGCAATATACCAAAGACACGCCTTTTTTTTCCCTTTTTGTAAATGCATAATATGTGCTCTTATTCAAGATTCCGATGGAAAAAACAATAAAACGATTTTTGACCCGAAAAGCAATATGTGTTACTTAGCCCTTAACATCCACAGTGCAATGTCTTGTCACTCTTCAATCACGATTCTTTATGGGTCAATTTGGTTTCCATTTTGTTGCAAGAATTAGACAATAAGACCATGTCCTAAATCTTTTCTTTCGTGCAGACACTTTTAAAGTGTTAATGCCCGTATGAGTTTTGTGCTTCATTATATTAGGCATTGAAATTAGAAAGCAATATAAAGTGCACTTCCTTGAAACTTAGAAAGGAGTCAAGGTGGTCATTTCTCTATATGGAGAATATATTTTCAAGATTCAATTTAGTATTTATTCAAATATTATTTATGTAGGACTTAGTTTACTGAGGGTGGATTTGTATTTACAGGATAGTTTAACGAGGGTGGATTTGTATTTAAAGGACGGAGGCATTCATGTTGTTGAAATGTATTCACGGAATATGTTGAGATCTTAATTTACATTTTTACAAGGATTGAATTTGATTGAATATTGAGCAATCACACGATGATATGTAGGATATCGTTTAATGCATAGAACGACAAGCGCTAGTGCGCATTCACACATAGTAAAGATAATTTGGGAAAAAAAGAAAGAAAGAAAGAAAAAGAACTAAAGGAAGATGCACAAAACATTAGGGGTAACGAAAGAAATTTTCCTTTTAGCTATATTCTCAATTAATGAATGAATATTTTACTTTTAATCAGACAATATTGTTGCACAATTTTATTTGTATTAGCCTTAATCATCCATATTATTTTATAGATGAGTTTTACCAATCCAAACACTTGGGTCAATTTAAGTGAAAATTTGAATAGACTGATATCAAATAATCAGAAGATGAATTGCGATTGATGATAAAATGGCGCTCTAACCTAAAGCTAGCTAATTCCCCTTGAAATGCATTGATGCACAACAACTAATTGGATATTTATGAGTAATATATTATTTTGGTCTCGAGAATAACATCAAACTAATTTGAAAATATTTAGACCAAAAAAAAAGAAAAAAAAAAGTAACTTGGGGGAAAAAAAGGAAAGAAAGAAAGACATTTATTTTTTTGGGTATAAATCTTATGAGGGAGGGCATTTTGGTCTTTTCGATGGTTATAAAACACGTCTATTTTTCAGTCAATGGCCTTAATGATAGCCCTTGACCGCAGTCAACTCAACCGCACGACGCCGTCCTGTCCCCCCAACAACCACCAATGCTGACGTGTGCAAATCTAGTCCGTTCAATCGACCCTTGATCACTGCTGGCCGTCGATTCAACCCGCACGCTTGTTTTGCTTTTGGGATTTACACAATAATGACAGAAGATACAGGCATGGTAAAGAAATTGTCAAAGATCTTAACAATGTTCTGTAAAAAGAGAAAAAATCAGCTGTCAAAAATTATAAGTACCTTCACTCTTTTCATTTTTTTTTTCTTAAAAAAAGATTAATATATTCAATTTTTATATTAATATATCAGATAAATAGCATTTGAAGATCGAGAATTACCAAGAAAGTCCTTTAATAAAAATATTACATAGTAAAAAAAATCAAATAAAATTATTATTCTGTGAAAAAAAGACTCACACAAGCTACTGAAAAGTAAATTTCGCACTTTTTTTATAAGATGGAAAAGACCAGGGCACTTCATAATCACCAAATTTTTTGTGATTAAAGGTCCTTAAGAGACATAAAAGGTTGCCTTCATAATTGTTTGTCCCATTTGTGATTATTACTATTTCTTTCTGAATTTTTTTAGTTTTATTATCTCTTGACATTTAATCATTGAATTATAAAATTGTACTAATTCTTTATTTTTATTAATCTTGAATGAGCTTGAATTGAGCTGCAAAAAGCTAAAAGTTTAGAAAATGTACAATCATGAGTTTTTAAGCTGTAATTACGAAATTGAAAGTCCATTGATATAAAAATGGGATAATTATCTCAACACCCCTTCAAGTTTATTATAATAATCAAAACATTCAATGTGATTTGGATAGTTACCATTGCGCTCATTGTCTATTACAATTAGACCATCTGAAAGCGTAACAAATATTATAAATGAACCCTCAACCATTAGATTAGCATATTAGTTTGTTTGTAATGTTTGTTACATTTTCAGAGAATCTAATTTTAATACACAAGAAGTGTAATGATAATTATTCCATATTGCTAGTTCAACATGACGCGTAATTATCAAAATACGCCTTGAGGTTTGGAAAATTGCAATAACACCCTCATTGTTAGTTCAGTTTGACAGGTAATTGCAATTGCAACCCTTTAAAATCTTGAAACATTACAAATAGACTCATTGAACAACAAAGTATAAATGTATTTATGCATAATATCATGGGGTGTATTATATTTACGGGTCATTTTAGACTAATAGTGGAGAGTGTAACAGAAATTATTTAAATTTCAACAAATGCTTTGATAATTATGTTAAATTTCAGGAGTGTTTTAGGTAATCGTCCCAGGTATCAATCAAATTAAATTTTTTTTAAAAAATGCACATCAAGCATTATAGTCACTTACTCGTGACTAGTGAGAGACAATAAGACAAACAAAATACAAAACCAAGAACTTAGATCTAATTAAATTACTAGGATTTAAGAATTAATTTCACTGAAAAAAGTGTATATTATGTATCTGCCCGCCGGTCGTGGGGACAAGAAATCTGAACCTCGAACTCGTTGTCTGTTAATATAATAACTGATGAAGCTTTATTTTTCTGTCAGACTTTGCAGTAATTATTTTAATTTATTGTGCTTCGCTTCCAACAAACGTCTGTCTTCTTCAATTCTTGTTCTGAATATGTGTGTGTGGGTGTGTGTGATCTGTAATAAAACACATGATTTCTTTCACAATACAAAGTAGAGTACATCTTTGGTAGTTAAAGGTCTATAGATATGACATCATATATAAACATATTAAAGGATGTGATTGATAAATTTTCAGAAAAATTTTAAGAGTTGGGATTGGAAGATCTCTAGGTCTGGTTAACCTATCTGGCCATTCGAGTAACACAAGATTGAAAAGTCAAAATGAACAAAGATCATTAGAGGTTTTTGCAAACAACCTTCCCATGTTATATTTAATTGACAAATTAAACTTTGTGAAAAAATTAAAATGTTAGAGTTCTCGTAAAATTTTTAATTAGCAAAAAAAAAAAATGTCAAAAAGTTCTTCACATATGCTTGGAACTGTGAAACTAAATGACTTATTGAGGGTAAATTATCATTTTACCCTAAAAATTGGCAAACAAAATTTGTATTAGAAAGAATTGGCAAGAATAGCCTGGCATGATGTAAATTGACAAAGAAATAAAAGGGGTAGTAGTGTCATTTTAAGGGCCTCTATAATGCAAATTGATGGTAAGGAAGATAGTTAATTTTTTATAGGAGATTGCCAATCACGTGTCTTTTTTTTCCCAAAAAACTCAAGGACATCAAGATCATTGGAGATGGCTCATTGAAAATCTTCTAATATTCAAGTCATTGATTTATTGAAACGAGGGTAATTAGGGAGAAAATACCGCGCTGCTAGCTGTTGCATACATGGCTATGTTAGTCTAGAAGTATTTATAGTGGTTGACATATATTAGAACTAGTACATGACTTGGCATGAATGTGAGTTGTTTGATATTTTCTAGGTAGACGATTGTGATACAACTTATGCTACATAGTTGAGAGTTAGGTTGCATAGATTTGACTCCGATTTCACAAAAGTTGCCTTGTTTGATCTCTGATCTAGTTTTATATGAGCATTCATTGTATTTTACACATTATTCATTACTTATTAAAGTTGTCGGATGTGTGCCATATGATAATCTTTCTATGATCATGCCAGCCAAAAAATAAGAGAATAACTAAATATGAAATGAAAACTAATCCTAGTTATTTTCCTGCTTTTCGTTCGCATATATTATTATTAGGTAAATTAGACACATTTAATTATTAATTCGCAGCGCATGTTAAATATTCATATTTTCGCTCATCATTTCACTTGAATTATCCAACTCAAGAATTATACCATTCAACAAATTCTCAATGTATAATCATATCAATATGCATACATACATTTGTATATTTGAGAGGACATATTTGTCAAATATCTCTATAGACAGTGGCGGATTTACATTGGTCCAAGTGGGGTCAATTAACCCTACTTGGGCCCACGAAAATTTATTTTTCATATATGAGTTATGGGTAGATTTTAGTTATAAAGATGATTTGACACTGTTTACTCCTCATAGTTAGACTTGCTTAACTGTTAGGACTCCTACAATTTCAACTAGTAGGTAATGGATTCGAATCCCACAAGCCATCATTTGTTTTTTTAACTGTTCTCTTCGGGTTCCTTTTTATTTGTTTCCTATCCTTCTGACCACGACAAGAGGGCAGAGAAAGGGAACTCAAATATAAATGTTTTATTTATTTTTTATTTCCTAGTTTTAATTTCTTGTTTTTATATTAATTGTTAGGATTTCTAGTCAATTAAATATTATGGGCTTTTTCTTATATATATGTTTTGATGGTTAACTAAGTATTAATTTTTATGTAATGGATTATTGTAGCATTTAAAAAGTTCGGTTTATATATGATTAGAAATTATGAGTATTTATGAATTATGAAGTAAATACTTATTATAAATTGTGCAATTATTTATTATTTATTTATTTATTTATTTTGTAGTAACCATATGTCTATAGATAAATTTGTCACCAAAATTTCCAAGTTTAAAAGTTCTAGACTAATTCGCCGAATTATAAAATAAGAGATGCATTTATAAGTATTTTAGATGATGATGTTATGATGACGTTTCAAAATATAAAATCTCATTGGGTACAATTGGATTAATATCTATAAATTTTATTTTTATAAAATAATAATATATTTATAATTTATTTTTATTAATATTTTGACACTACTTAGTCAAAATCCTAGATCAGCCACTATTTATAGAAGTATGAAGGAAAAGAAATTCATATTGATGATCATGTCAAATATTTCCTAGCGCAACTTCTCGTATGTGAATTTTGGGGGAAAAAGATCAACGTTCATAAATAAATATAAGAAAAGCAATTTCAGATAAGTTAGCTCAATCGTAAAGTGGCAAGTCTTTAGAACCAAGAAGTTAGTGATTCTAATATGTTACATTCTGCTTCTCTCTCTCTCTCTCCCTCGAAAAATATATATATATATATATTACATTCAGGTATAATTGTCATATTAATTTAATGATGTAATAAAATTACTCTATTGATGATGTAACGAATCTTCTCTAAAAGATTAAAATAAAGTTATGTTTTGAATTGCTTAAAAATTTAATTCTATTAGAGTATGCGCATTTAATCCGTCATTAATAAAAACATTAAAAATCAACTAATTCTTTTTTTTGTTTTTTCACCAAAAAAAAACAAAAAAAGAGAAAATAAGAAAGTATAAAAGATTCCTCAAAAGTCTGTGAAACTTTGTTGGCGACATGGACAGATGAATCTGTGAAATCAGAACAAATCTCCCAACAGCTAATTTTCAATACAAATTTGGCAGATTTTGTACTAAATATATTTATTTTATTTTATTTTTAAAAAATATTTTTGTGCTCTAAAAATTGGTTGTAATGAATAATCGCTGTCGTGTCTGCGGTCGCCTCCGCTGCTTTTCCCTCTTCTTTCTCTATCCCTGATTCCCTGCCCTGGGGAATTTTCTTGACTATTTCATTTTTTTTTTCAATTTAATGTTTCAAAGTAAAATTAAGTAAAATTCTTATTTATTTATTTTAAGAACATGCATTCCTAGAGGCAACGTTTTGAAGAGTGGCAACGTTTTAGAAACCAGCAGATGATAAAATTGGTGATCTTACTAATTACAGGTTTGATCGGTGCAATGAGTATGATGTTATAGATATATTTAATATAGATATAATATATGTAATACTAAAAATAGTACAAAAATTTTCAAGATAACAAAAATAGAAAATTTTATTTTTCATGAGTCTTATTTCATAAAATATTCAAAAAATTACTTAAAATAATCAAATTTAATTGAAAAATTGAAAAAAAAAAATACGACAGAAATAAAAGTTTGATAAAAAAACAAAATTTCTCATTTTTTGACTAGTTTTGATTGGTTCACACTGTTTTTCATCGCAATTGATTTTTTTTTTAATTTTTTTAATCCAACTGACGCGAAAGGCCTATCAATACTTGATGGAATTGAAATTTAAGACGTGGACTCTTGGTTGGGAAATAATAATATTTGTGATGTTATTAATTTTAAATGGTAGAAAATTATATAAGCGCCGTCTATATAAATAATGACTACGTACTTCTTCATAAATATCTTCAATAGGATTTTCAATTATACTAAGTTCTTGCCTTCAAGTTGAAAGCTTTTATTCAGTTTAAATCTACTTCATTCAACTCATATTATATTAAGGACAAGTCCCCGTTATGTATGCGAAATCAATACAACAGTATCGAAATTGTATCGTTTGTTTTTTACTGTGAATTTGGATACAAATAATTTTAAGGTTACAAAGATAATTCAATCGAAATGTAAGTTTTAGATCAGACCATAAAAGTATAGTATTATCGTTATGTCACATTATTATTTTAAATGAAAAATAAAAAGATAATTATATGTTTGTAAAGTGGAATTAGGCAATTAATATTAGGTAATGCTTATAAGAGCAATGATGAAAAGGGGTTTTGGGGCGGGGTGGGATGTAGTTGGTTAATGGAGTATCTTG
>JACFYI010003826.1:462301-473222 GCA_014898755.1 Handroanthus guayacan
ATCTAGTGTAAATTTGATTCATGTGTATATAATAATTAGTGTATATATACATTTCAGATATATTAAAATGTAATACAAATTTTATTGTGTATATTTAATAATTAGAATATGATCAATATATTTAATAAAATATTCACAGAATTTAATATAAATAAATAAATTATTAAGTTAATGATATTCTATTATATCATGGGTGATTATTAAAGAGTATTTTATATATGACACATGAAAATATACTATCTGGTAAGAATACGTCATGTAAAATAGAGTATCCATGCATCATAGATCATGACACAGACACCTATAACATTTATATACCTACTTTAATGACCACAAAAATTTAATTTAATTTCACCAAATTATACCAGACATAAGAATTTATTACAACCCTTTCTCCTGTCTCCTAAATACAGAACTAAAATATCAGTGGTCTCGTTGCACTGTTTTCACAAAAGCAACCGGAAAATTATCAAAAAAGATGAAAGCAGTTGGAATAATTTGTTCGATACCATTACACTTATGGGTGTTTGCATGCTTTTCGAAAAAATATTTTTGAACTTTTAGCTTTAATTAACTTGTTTTTTAATATTTAAAAGAATTATTTTTGTTTCTGATTCTCTAAAATTAAGCAAAAAAAACTAAAAGTGATATCAATTAATTTATGCAGTTTTTTTTTTTCATATTTTTAACTTTTATTTCAAAACTTTCTTTGCATTGACAAAGATGGTGTTTGCAATTGATTATGAAAAATATTTATCAGATTATGAGTTGTTGAAAGCTCTTTTTCAGTATTTGGGAACTCTGTTCTACTATAAGTTTTCTAAAATTAATCAATAGTAATCTATAATTTTACAAGTAGTATTGGGGTTGCTTATGAGGTCGGGTAAGCTAATTCTAATAAAAGTATGTGATTATAATTCTAAACACCATTACTTTTGTTGGTTTATGGTAAATTATTTAATAATTTCCAAACACCAATTACCTTTAATTATAATATATTTTTGCCAATTTTTAGCAAAAATAGGTATTTACGTGTTTGTATAATATGTTGGGGATATTTGCAAGCTTTTAAAAAGCATTTTTCAACTTTTAACTTCAGTTAAGTTGTTTTATAGTGTTTGAAAAAATTATTTATACTTTTGATTCTCTAAAATTAAGCGAAAAAATTTAAAAGTTAAAAATAGCACAAAACCAACTTGTATAGCTTCTTAGTATTTTTAATTTTTATTTTTCAAATACTTTCGACTTTTATTAATTTTTCTATTTAATAGTATTTCATTTCTTCAAAGAGCATATGCTTTTGCAAAACATCCCTTATAAATTTATTCCAAAAAATTCTTCGCTTTATCTTTTTTTTTTTAATAAATAAATTCTTCACTTTATAAAATTATACAATATCATGGCATGATCAATTTTCTGCAGTAAAGAGAAAGAAAAGGCCTATAGAAAGGCCAAAGAACCTTCTTTTCTGCAACAACAAAAACCACCTCTTCTTTTCCAAGAATCAAAGCCGCGCCCTTTCTTGTTCATCTTCATACAATACTATCCTAAAATTTTTCATATTTTTCAAGAAAGCCCATTTTGAGCTAAAATTTTTCAATGTCTATGCCTCAAGAACATGATTATATAGGCTTAAATGAGCCTCTTCCAATGGAGAAAAATCCCTCCTCTGAAAATGAGAAAAATAATGTTTTGAACCTTAAAGAAACTGAGCTGAGGCTTGGGTTGCCTGGTTCTGGAAATGGGGTTTCTCTTTTTGGGAAAGACTTAAAGGATGAGGGCAATAATGGGATTTCTCAAAGCTCATTGAAGGGCTTTTTTTCAGGGACAAAAAGGGGTTTCTGTGATGCCATTGATAGTTCTGTTAAATGGGGCTTTGGTGAATGCGAGATTGATTTAGGTAGAGGGGCAAAAAGTAATAATATTCTGCAATCTTGTGTTAAGAGTTCTTTGAAGGAGATTTGTGATAGTTCCCCGGTGAAGCCTGTGGAGGAGAAGAAGAATGAAAATGGCAATAATGCCCCTGCTTCAAAGTGAGTTCTTTCTTCTTAATTCTTATCTTGAAATCTTTATCCTACTTGAGAATTGAAAATTTGCTTTTATTGATTTTTTTTTTTAAAAAAAATTGAATTTCATTTCATCATATTCATGTTTTCCTTTAATTTTTAGCTGATTTCTTGACATGATATGCAGTGAAAATTGTGTGGATGAGTTTTTAGAATTATACAATGTTTAAGAACATGAAAAGATTATTGTTCTTCAAATCTTGCTCAAAGTGCTATTTCTTTCATATATACATATATAGATATATATATTGTTTGGACAAAATAAGTTCTTGTCTTCTGATTGGATGGAAAGGGTGTTTCGCTAAGCTTATTTTATCAGATTTTTTTAAGCTTATAAGACAACGTATTTTATTTTAGCAATAAGTTTTTGAAATCTTTGGATAAATGTCAATAAGTACAATTTTGTATTTGGGATTGTCTGATTAAGGAGTATGTTAAAATCTTAAAAATAACTCCTTGAGAACTTATAAGAACTCAATATTTTATTTTGAGAGCTTATAAGACTCTTCCTTATTTTTTCTGATTTTTACCAAGCACTTTTTGACATTTTTATGAAAAGATCCACTGATTTTTATTTATTTATTTATTTACTTTTTTATTTTTGGAAATCCTTAACAGGGCACAAGTGATTGGATGGCCACCAATTAGATCGTTTCGAAAGAACAGTCTTGGTAACAATGTATGGAAAGATGGTGATGGTGGTGGATCATCAGGGTGCCTTTATGTTAAGGTTAGCATGGATGGTGCTCCATATTTGAGGAAGATTGATTTGAAAACTTACTCCACATATGCTCAACTTTCATCAGCTCTTGAGAAGATGTTTATAAGTTGCTTCACAATAGGTTCTCTCTCTCTCTCTCTCTCTCTCTCTACACATACACACACAAGCACATACATGTGAATGCAATAAGCACAAAATGATCTCCAGTTCGCATCCCAAATTTACTCGTTTTGGTACTTTAGCCTCAAAAAATAACTTAAAAAACACATTACCCCCTCGACTTAAGTCATTGGACTATTTTGTCCCCAAAGTGGATTCTTGGGCTGAATATGTAGTTTCATGTCCCAAATTCACTTGTTTTGGTACTTTAGCCTCAAAAAATAACTTAAAACACATTACCCCCTCGACCTAAGTCATTGGATCATTTTGTCCCCAAAGTGGATTCTTGGGCTGAATAATGAATATCTACTTAGAGAACTAGCATTGTTCTCGTTATTTCTCTCTCTTCTATTCAAAAAACTCATTTATCCACTAAAAAATATTTTTTTTTGCCCTGTGTGAGGAGGGATAAATGACGATAATGTCTCTTGACGAGGAAAGGACAAGAAAGCCACATGATAATTTTCCGACTATATAATTTGATTGAAAATTCACTAGGAGGTCAAAATGTTCCCTTCCCTGGAAGGAGGGGTGAAGGGCTTTTAGGTTTTTTGAAGAATAATGTGCCAAAATGAATAAAACTGAGGCGTGAAATGTAATTTACCCTTAAAAGCATGAAGATGAATGTATTCTTGGAGTATAACTTCCAATTCTTGTGTGGATATGTATAGGGCAATATGGTCATGGACTTTCGCGGCAAGAGCATCTTAGTGAGAGTCGCATAACAGATCTTCTCCACGGCTCTGAATACGTGCTTACGTATGAAGATAAGGATGGCGACTGGATGCTCGTTGGGGATGTTCCATGGGAGTATGTTCTACTTCCAAATACCCAACTTTAAATCTTCATCCTTGCATGAAAAAAAAAAAAAAAAGAAGCAATTATCATCTTATGAAAATGGGCCTTTGACTGGACGAAAAGCTGCTGAGTGTGCTTGATAGGATCCACATTCCAAGAAGTTTTAAGGTTCTGATCTTGATCTCTAATCTTGAACTTGTTTCTCTATTGCAGGATGTTTGCAGATTCATGTAAGCGATTGAGGATCATGAAGAGCTCTGATGCGATCGGACTAGGTATAACATAGAAATTTCTGAAAATATTTTGAGTGTCTTGTTCTACAATTGTTTTAAACCAGTTACTTTATTAAAACGATTAATGCTGAAGTCTACAGCGTATATCATTCCAATAAGTGTTCCATTTTACAGATATATGTCGAGCATATTATGTATTTTTTTATAAAAAATTCTTGGTTGTGGATGAAATACATTTAACTTGTGTGTGTGAAATTGAATAAATAAGGATAATTATGAAATACATTTAACTTGTGTGTGTGAAAAAGAATAAATAAGCATAGTTAGTTGATCACTCCTTGAGATCTGACCTAATTCAAAAATACCTCCAGTGGTTTGAGAATTAACAACATCCCACTTTTCATTTGTGCAACAAACGAAAAACTCAAACAGAGTGACAGAGTCTATATGAATTAATAACTAGACCCTTTGTTAGTTTAATAGCACGGAATGATATTATAATTTCTCAAACCGTAGAGCATGTTTACGGAATCAAGTCAAAATGATGATGAATTTTATACATTCTCACAATCTTGGCTTAAAATCCGTGTGTTGTTTTGCTTTCTTGCAGCTCCGAGGACAATGCAGAAGTGCAAGGGCCAAAGCTAGGTCAGAGTGCAACTAAAAGATAGGATTTTGCTGAAATCCATAAAGGGCCTTTTTTTTTTTTGTTTTTTTTTTTTCTCAATTAATCTCTATTTAGTGTTTAAATTTACCATGCAAGGATGGAAGTGTTTGGAGACATCCCAATGTTTTGCGATTATTGTGTTCCAAATATGTATTTTTTGATCCATACTTCTATATATGTAAATGAAACCTTGTGGTTGGTTTACAATCCTATGTTCCATCTTATGTGTGTGGATTCCCTAGGGTTGGGAATCGAGCTTTACCTCTAGTTGATTTCGAACTATTTGTATATAGATTCTTGCTGATGTCCATGTTTCATGTGGACAATCTGGTAACGCTGTTATATGGTTGCAAATGAATTTGAGCTAAATCAAGTTTGAATTGCTTCATGCTGATTTCGAACCATTTATATTTAAGGTTAAGAGTCCTTTTTTTGATTTATTATTTATTACTATATATATATATATATATGTGCGTGCGTGCACGTACTGAGTCGTAATATATATCCTAAATATACATTATTTTATATTTTTAGTTTTAAATCAGCAGCTGCAATCAAACAGAAATCTAAGTTATGCCCCCAATTTGCAAATTCTTAACACAATGAACTAACATCCTATGCATTCTCCCTTTCTAAGTCGCACAAAATCTTATAAAAATCAAACATTCCTAGGTTTTGTGTAAGCAATGAAGAAATATGATGAAGCAGAAAAATTAGTAACTTGATTCAACAAAGATGCCTATTTCAATACAGGAGGTACATTACATGTTTCAGTATCAACGTATAATAAACAAACAGCTGACAACAAATGATTAGGGAACGTAAATGTAAACTGAAAATTAATATCTAACGAGCCAAAAAAACAAGGATTATGTTTCTTGTTCAGATACCTGAAGATATACCATTTGAGTGTATCCGTTGAACACAGAAGGATCGAGTTGTGATAAGCCAAGCCCCTGAAATAAGCCGTACCTACCGTCTTGTACAATTGGATTAGGTGCACGTGCTGGATCGTACCTTGTTTGATGGGTAAGTGAAGGGCCGGCTACTGGGGGTAGCTCCCAGTAAACGTCCAGCACTGATTCCACGAATCTGCTGTTCTGGAAATGTTCAGCGTAGGTGATTTCTTTGTTGCTGTGGTTAAAATTGTCACGCATATACCCTCTTACACCCCACCATGCTTCTCCTGCCCCACATAGCTCGTCTATATCAACTGCTTTGTCCCAGAATTTCTTCCTTTTAAATCTTATCCTAGCTTCGTCACTATCTTTGAAGCAACTATGGCCACCACCTGATACGTACCAATTTAAACCCTATGGCCTAAATACACAGCAGGCTAGCAACAACCAACAAGAAATGTATAGTGATTAAGATTTCATGAAATGAAAAGAGAACACACCTCTGATATAGAATTGATCACATATTTGCCTGAAGGAATAATGGTCCCCCGTTCCAGTATCATAGTTGTCCTCGAAAACTAGATGTTTGAAGCCAGCTTTCAGTGCTTGCTTTAATCTATTCATCATATTGTCAAATTAAAAAAGAAAAGAACTATTAATTCGATGGATATTAAATAATTGAATTTGATCAAATCATATAGGCATTCTATATCAGCCATAGAGAATGATTACGATTTTGCATTTATGAAAACTGTATTTACCTCTTTAGTTCATTTTGATGGTCATCAAAGAACACAAGAACCCTGCTACTATCTTTGATCCCATGTTTTTCCAGCACTCTTCCCCAGTCCATGCTTCCAAAATCCACAAAGTCCTTTCCAGCAAAGTATGTGCAATTTCCATCAACATAAGCGGGTCCCTTCTTAAGGTACTTCTCAGGATGACGAGGTGAAAGAGACAAAATAGGTGTATCCGGCATAGCTTGCCTCAAAACCCACGTTGAATGGCCCTTAAAAGCACCACTCTCAATCATCAAGTCTGGCTTCAACCATCTTGTGACAAACCAAAGTCCAAAACTGTGGTCGAAGCCCATGCCATACATGTTGTTCTTAATGGGTCGGGTCTCATATATTGGCACAAACTCCTCGAGACCTTTGAGCAAATCCTTTGATGTCCATTCCACAGTTTTTCCATGTTTCGATCTGCCTTTTGACAAGGACAACAATTATGCGCATACAGACAACTTACAAAATATAATCTTTCAACCAGATAGGAAAAACTATAAAAAACCAGTATATGTAATTGTATGATCATTGCATTGGATGAAGATGAAACTATGAAATGATTCGATTTTAGTATCTTTCCATATGCATTTCTATCACCTTCAAATGATAGTCCCTCGTCATACAGAATTCTCACAAACCAAAAAACGAATTTCAACTGCATTCATGGAACCACTTCCTACCAAAGCCCAAAACAAAAGCCCGAATACTAACCAGAAAAGGGAGTATGACGAAAATTGTAGCTAAGTTCATTTTTCTCCCTAATCAAGAACATGTGATTCCTCCATTATTAATAAATCAATCTCTGAAACCAAAAGTAAAAGCGAAAAAATGCTATAGCCTTACTGGCAAGCATGGAATATCTTCAGCTAAGCTAAGCCTCAGATCTTCAATTACACAATAAAGAACAAATAATCAAGCATAATCACTAACTATCACAACCACGAACTGACACATGCGAATTCTGTAATTTCAAACATCATAATTAGCATTTGGAAATAAGCATACACTTTCTAAATCCTAATGATCAAGAAATGTACAAAGACAAATCAACTTACACCAGGGAACGCCAAGGGATCCGAAATCTGATTCGAGCCCATCAACCCCAACAAACAACCGCGAGATGTGATCGGAAGAGGAAGCCGAGATGCAAACCACATCTCGCAAGTGAACAACCAGAGAACAGATAATCACGATAGCAAGCGCCATAATCAGAATGGGCCACATATACCTGGTTCGGGTCAAGTAATTGGTGATCCTCATAGCCATGGATATGTGCTTGCGGGTCTTGGACTCCTCAGCGGTTTCATCACCGCCGTCATCTTCCGCCGATACGCCATCCTCGGCGGCGTGTGTCGGCCGGCGTATGGAGACGGCTCCTTCAAGCATTTTGCTGGATGTCGGCATCTCACGCTCACTACGTGTGTTAGTGACTGGAAAATTGCTGCTTCAGGTGGACACTTCAGTTGGATTCTTGAAGATATATCAATGGATGTTTGATTAATTTATGGGAAATATTATTTTGACCCCTTAACTTGTGGGTAATTTTGGATTCCTCCCACACAGTAATCATGATACCAGCAAGCGACCCGGACTTGGCTTCTTCTTCTTCTTCTTCTTTTTTTTTTTTTTTTTTTTTTTTTTTTTTTTTTTTTTTTTTTTTTAAGGCCGTGTTTGACATATAAGATTATTAATAAGATGCTAATTGACCCTCGAGATTACAATTAAAACCAGGCATGATTGATAATCTCTCTTTTTGTCTGATATATAAGATTAGTTGCACTATAATCTTATATTTTAATCTTAATGTAGTGTTTGATTTGATAGATTGTGTTGGATAAATATTATTTTCGCTTACATACCGTTCAAATTGCAAGAAAAAAAGAAAAGATATATGGGGTGAAGTTGTACCTTACGCAGGCTATTCTCACTCAACATGCCTCATTTTTACTTCGTGTAGGATATGAGTATTGGTATGATAATATATTATACTTGTACAAGCTTAGATGACCTCTTATCCTAATAAAAAGTTCATAATCAAAATGTTATAAATTCGATATTAATTACAATCTAAAGCTTTTCATCTTCTTTTTCTGGCTAAAGGGTAGGATTAGAATTTTAAATTTAGGAAGCTTGGATTTCATTGTCTATTTTTGAACAATAGTTGTTAGTTAACCATACATTTGTACTACTTATTCAAATGCTAGCCTTGTGGTCTCACATTGGACTACTTGAGTTTTTTTAAGTGCAATTATCATATTGCCCTTGTGATTGTATTGTGAAGACTCAATTGTAAGTCAACTAGATAATTCAAAAAATGATTCATACAATTTCTTGAGCTAAAAAGCAACTTGATATTGACTTGCAATGCTAATATTTTGCCATCAAACAAAATAGAGAGAAAGAGAATCTCTTGCTGATATTTCTTTTAATCTTAAATGAGTCAATTATCCACTATTATTAATCAATTGAATGATAGGAGACCTTAATAGCATTACTCAACATTGAGAAAAGTACCCTAAAATCACCAAACTATGAATTATTAAGAACTATATGTTCACAACGCTATATCTTCTTCCTCTTCTTCTTCTTTTTTTTTTTTTTTTTTTTTTTTTTGTGAGAATATATCTTCCTCCATTTACAACAAGAATTTAGCAAAACTTCCCATTAATGACTACTACTACCGTAAGATTCCTAGTGGCAAATTCAAACCAAACATAAAGCGGGCTCATCAACACTTCATTGATTCATAACCAATCAATTCCAGGCCCGGGCCCGATAAAGAAAATCAAAAGATTGAAACCTGCAACGGAACTGAACAAGTTAACCTCTCCAAATCCTAGTAGCTCATTCACTTGAATTCCAAGAAACACCTTCAAGAAGAGAAGCCCGAAAAGGGTCCGCTCATCTCTCCTGGAACGCGACAGCTATGCTTTGCTCAGGTAATTGCTGACGGGCCCGGGATTCATATTCCCGGGCCGCATTTTCCTGATTAGAATTCCGAACTCTTCTCAACAGCAGCCGAAGGAAATAACAAAATAAGCGGAGGCAAACAAGAAGAGCAATGATAACCAGGGCTGATAAAGCATAGGATTCAACAGTCTCGGGCCTGCAGCCAAACAGGATTCCGAGACATACCATTGGGGACTATTGATCCTGGAATCAGGAAGTTGTTTTGGTAGAGAAAAAGATGGCTTTTGTGAAGAGAATTCCTGTCCTTTTCAGATGGTGCTTGGACCTGTGGGCTAAGTATGGTATAGTTTTGAATGGTTTATTAAAGAGGGAGAGGACATGGGGAAAAGAAAAAGAAAAGTGCCACTTCTCTTGTCTTGTTTTACTTCTACTTGTAGGTTGCTTTTTGCCCAAATGGATAACAAAAGTGCTTTGAAATTTGACCTCATTATAAAAAATAAATTTCGTAATTTGAGACATTATAATAATATCATTTACTGTTAATTTAACAAATGAAGAATTTAATGGAACCTAGTGACATTAGAAGTAAACTCCCTGAAGTAGGAATATACTTGTAATGTTTGGGCAATATATTGATTTTTAAGGGGTGCAATTGTAATGGTTAATAAGTTCCATTAAATTTTCTGTTAATTGGGTTAACGAAAGGAGTGTTATAGTAATTTTCAAGCTATGTGAAATGCTTTTATAATTAGATTAAACCTCATAAAATGTTGAGGTAATTATCATTATGCCATATGTTACTTTTAAGGCATCATCATCATATAATTGAGCTTTCATAATGATAATGCTCGTATTTGATTACTAATCTAATTTGAGTACCTCAATAGGATAGACTTCAATAGATAAAGCGAAAATGAAAGTGTATATAGAGAATTGAGCCCCATGATTTCTCGTTTAAATTATTGACTCTAAAAATATAGTAATATGAAGAAAATAAAATTGTTTCCAGCACTAACACCACACAAAGCACCCTTTTCTCTGGAGATAGGAAGACAATTTCTTAATTGCAGCAACTCGAAAATTAAGTAGTGGGCAATCTAAAGATACTTGGGAAAAATAAAGTTATACCAGAGAGAGAGATCTTGTTTCATGAAATGTTGCATGTTGACATATATCATGAAGGATTTTATGCTCCAAGTACTTCATGAGAAATTCAGTCGGAGTTACGATTTACATGATGTAATGGAGGTGTGCAAAAATTTGTCTGGGCTAGATGGAGATTTATTCTCGAGCGTACAAAGGTAGAAGGGAGCCTAACTGCCTAAGTGCAAAGGTAAAAGGAAGCTTGAGCGCAAAGCCCACTCTCAAGTGGGGACGACAATTAGCCTTGGTAATACGATGGTGTTGAGTGGACGGCCTAACACTTAGGACTCGTTTGGTTGGATGGATTATATTGGATTGATCCATAATCCATCTTAATTGAGTGTTCGGTTGACATATTTAGGGCCCATGATTAATAAGTGACCCTGTCTCTAATCTTGACTGCTTTTGGGTTACGGATCACATGCTAGGGGCCGGATCAGTAATCTAAGGATTACAGATCTTTAAGATTAATGAAGAAAATGACAAAATTATCCACAAAAAATTAAATTTAAATTAAATCAAACCCTAATATATAATTTA
>JACFYI010003826.1:473322-488548 GCA_014898755.1 Handroanthus guayacan
CATCTTACAAAGCAAACGAACCGTCAATGGATAAAGATTCCTCTAGGGATAACAGGCTAGGCTTCTTTAAGAGCTTACATATACGAAGGTTTGGCAAGTCGATGTCAACGCTTTGCAACCTGGGGTTGTAAATGACTAGAAAGAATGCATTTCCAGTATACCAATTATCATGCTGAGTGTCCAAATGCAAAGTGCATGACCGCTGAAAGCATATGAGAAGAAAGCCCATCCAAAATGGGTACTCTCCCATTTGGACTTTATAGCATAAATACACAAAATTATTAGTTAATGCAAAAAAACCAAATGACTACAGTTGGGCCTCCCGTCTTTTTTGGCAAAATTCAAGTGGGCAAATTTGGGCCTTCAGTGAACTCTGTTTGAAATTTCACATATATGGGCCTTTCGAAGCCCAATTTTCAAAATTGTGAAACTTCACCATTGCATTTGCATGTAGGAAATCATTTAAGACAGAAAAACAAAAATGATCAAAGAGCATTATAAATCATATGAATGAAATATTTTACAAATTATAAATTTCTTGACCTACCCAAAGTTCTAGTTGGATTGTTTGAAAAACATACCCAGTTCATGCATAATATCACAAAAACTTAACATATACTTTTGACAGTTTAATATCTCGCTCTGGATCCTCTATTCCATTTTATATTTCATCTCCTATTTTATTATACGGATGCTTGTCAAGTGTATGGCATCTACAACCCTATATTTTAATAAAGAAAAATGTAATACACTTGGCATATTCGCAAGATATAATATAGGAGATGCAATATCATTTTATAATAGAGGATTATAACCGCAGTATTTACCCTAGCTCAATGCATTTCCTTACATAAAGACTCCATTTTCTCCCACTTTTTAGCTCAAGAAACTTTCGAACAGTATGATAAAAATAAATTAATAACTCCTTATCCTTAAAAAAACAAAAAAAAAAAAATCCTATATAAAATCACAATATCTTAACTCGGAACTTACAAGCACATTTTCTAACTAAAGAAACATTATGAAAAATAAACAAATACTTTATAAGCTCTCAAACATCTTACAGTCATTACATTTTATTCAGATACTACCTTGAATCTTCTTCTCCACCCATGACGGCGACAAAATCGGACTCAAATTTCCCTCCAACCTCTCTTTATCCTTACCAATCTCATCAAACTTCACTTTCTCCCCGTTACAAACCTTAACTCTCCAAACCTTAAGTGTTTGATCCAAACTAGCACTATAAACCAACAATCCCTTAACAAATTCCCCATTTTCAAATACAGCAGCCAAACACTTCACTGGCCCATGATGCCCATCAATCACAGCAAGACAACAATGAAAACAATTCCCCTGTTCTTCCCTTTTCCATATCCTTATTGTTGAATCCTCTGAGCCACTTAACATCAAATCTTCTATTGCAACCAAACAAAGCACTGCAAAATGATGCCCTTGTAAGAATCCGCCATGATTGTACCTCCCGGAGACGCGCTCTTTTTCCCAAAAGTTGATCAATCCATTTGATGAACCCGAGTAGAGAAAGGAGCCGTTTGGCGATAGGTTTAAAGCTAATGCGTTAACCGGAGACTCTTGAAATCTGAGCGTCATTGTAAGAACGTGTGAACTTTCTCTAGAAACCCTTCGCCAAAGTTTTATAGTTCCATCTGAAGAACATGTAAAGACACAACCATCTTCTTGATTTATCGCGATTGCATTAACATACCCTTCGTGGGCTAAAAATGAATCTATTAATCGTTTCTCTGAAAGTTTCCAGACTTTAACCGTTTGATCCCAAGAACCTGTGTATAAAAGATGCTCTAGATTATTGTACGCAACACAAGAGATCGCGTCCTTGTGTTTAATAACTTTTCGAGAATAAGAAATGAATGACGTTCTTTGAGGGAGCGTCATTATTTTCTTTGGCCTATAGTGCTTCATAGACGCTGATGAAGATGATAAATCCCAAAAACGGATCCTAAAATCTCCATGTGTGGTTATGAGTAATTTTTCGCTAGCTAACATGGATCGTATTTGGCCCTTTGTCGCCTTGATGAAGCCCATTTCATTGCAATCCGGTTGTCTCCAAACGTGAATTCTTTTGCTTGATGAGCCGGTGAAAATGAAGTCTTTTGTGACAGTTAAGGAAAATATGTTGCCTTCTTTACGATGAAGCGATGCTAAGCAATGATAGAGAAGAGGTTTTGGAGACGATGAGGTTAAAGGAGATTGTGTCCACGGGGTTTCGGGACTTGTTGTCCAAAAGGGGAGTGATGAGGAAGAGACACAAGATGTTCGGGGAGAGGAGATTTGAGAACTATGATCAATAACATCATTGTTTGCTCCGAATGAGAATCTTCTTGGGAGGTTTGTGGTTCTTGTTTCTTGATCTCCATGGAAGTTGCAAAGGTTGTTTTCATGAGTACTTAAATCCATGGAGAATTGAGTTGTAAGAGATGGGGGAAATGGTGGAAGAAAATGTAAGAGAATGTTCTGTGGGATGTGAGGAAGTTAAGATAAGTGAGGCATTATATGAGGAGTTTGAGCAAGAGTTGGAGAAAGGTTAGTTTCATGTGCCTTGCAAGAAATATGCCTTGCAAGAAGATATAAGGCTTCTTCTGAGGATGATGTATATTTACTAAAATACCCTTAAAGATAAGTCAACTCATTTTAGAATTAGTTGTTGGAGATTAAGCTATGTGGGCATCCTTTATGTTACAATGTTCAGGATTGGAGTTCCAATACATATTTCATCTACTGTCACATTTTATGATTACACATTAAGAGGGTGTTTGTAACAATTTTGGAAAAGTATTTTTCTACTTTGGTTGCTTTAAAGTGTTTCAGAATTATGTTTCTTTTAATTGTTTAAAATTCAACAGAAAAAAGGAAAAAAAAAATTATAAGCAACTTTTGGTGAATATGCAATTTTTAACTTCTATTTTCAAACACGAATAACTTTTATTATATATAGTGCTATCTGCTACTATTCATTTTTTGAAAAAAATAAAACCTCTTACAAAGTTTCTCTCGGTGTAATGCATCCTCAGTCGAGTGATTTTATTAAAAACATGTAATACACTTAACATATGTCCCTGTAATGGAACATGATATGAAGCATGTATTTCAATAAAACATCTAAACTGATTTTATGGAGAACATCATCATATTTGTTGTATTTTCTCTCTTTTTGGTCCCATACTAATTTGAGCCCCCAAGGGTTTTTCACAAACTCCCAACAATCATAAATTGTGTTTATTTTCAAGCTCAAGTTCCAACAATTTGAGTTTATATCCAAAAGCTATTCGAATAAATTACTAGAACAAATGTAAATTCCTCTTTTTGAGTGGAAAACAAATTTAAATTTCAAATTATGTGAACTAAGGCCATGTATAATTAAGTTAATATTGATGAAGTAGTGTAGTTTTAGATCATTTTGGACCACAAAAATTGAATGTCACAGTGCCCCTATATTTTCTTTGATTTATTGGCATTGATAGCAAGGTTGGTGATTGCAATTACTACATCAACATGCTATGGCTGTAAGTTTTGTTCTAGAATAATGGATTTGTCCACCTTGTTTCAATGTTTTGTTGTTGAGAATTATTGTCTTCTTTTGTAGGGTGGCAATATTCTTGATGTTTATGTACTATGTTCTCCACTTGTAATTTTGACACCTTCTTCCTTTTATTTTATTTATTATTATTATTTTTTTTTTGGTTTTCCTCCCTCTTAACAGTAATTACACACGCGATTCTTGTATATATGAAATACTACTTTGAAAAAATATTTTATTTATCTCAAATAAATAAAATATAGAAATATGAAAATTAGAAAAAATATGACAGTTCAAAAATGTTAGTGAAAATACCGCAATTCAAAAGTAGTAAAGCAATTAAAATAGTGGAGTGATTGTGATTGTAGTTGTAAATAACAAAATTGAAAAATCAGAATTTAGCATCGCCATGTGAAATCAATAGGTCGTCTTTTCAATAATATTATTCTCTTAATCAATAATATTATTCTCTTAATCATAGGTATAATTCAGAAAATAAGTGAGCATTATTAGTAAAGTACACTATTAGTAGGTTTAAGTAATTATCAGTTCTTTTATTGTTCAATATACCATGTTCAAGTACTACCAGTGAGCTAGAAAATTAATACTTCAGCAGGAAAATGTGGTACATGAGAATTAATAGTTTGTCCGATCTTTCTGTGTTACCAACTTCGGTGATTTGTTATCTTTGGACATTTCCAATTGAATGAAATTCAAATTCTCTTTCTCAAGATTGAAAAAAAAAAAAAAAAGAATTAATAGTTAGATGAGAAATAAAAAATATCATTTTTTTAATATCGAAAAATGACAGTCAAGCGTGGAATTGTCAATGGAACATATTTTAATTTATCCAAGTACAATTTGAATTTTAGAACTTATAATCTGTTAAAATATTTGATAGATTATATTCGATTATAAATTTCTGTAATTCGAAATCGAATATAAAATTAATTAATCCAACTCGTCGAAGATACAATAATTCAGTCTTTTATAATTATTTATTAAAATATCAATCTCATATGTGTAATATTAATAAAAAAAAATTTAAAATAGAATATAATATGTGTGGCATTATAATTAACAATTTAGAAATTTATATTTATTGAGGTATTTAACTATTAAAGCAATGTATATACCTTTAATATAATTATTATTCATTGCTATGCAGGTTAGGTTCTGTTTTGGGTTTCGGATTATAATCAAACTTAAAACTTAACATTACTAATCTGAATTCTATAAGATTTTGGGTGAAATTCGAATGTGAAAATTGATGATCATGTACGCATTCGAACTATCTTAATTCGATTGACCCGAATCTAACACATTGATAGTCTTAAGAAAGTGATCATATATTAGGAAAAGATATGAACTAAGAGCCATACTTAGTTACCCAAAAGTTGGTGAGTGAAGGGGTGTTTCATTGCGTTTTTTTCCTAGAAAATTTTATAAATTTATACATTTCATAGAATATTTTTAAAACTTATAAACTATTTAATTTTATTCTAAAAATACACCCTTGATTATTTAGATTTAGACAAAATAAAATTGTAAAACTCCTCCGATGTCAGTAACAAAAAAATTATTAATATAATTAAAATTGAAAAATGTTTAAGAGTCTAGAAGTTAGAACCTGCTTATTATTTTTTAAGAAATCTATATAAATTTATAGCACCTCATTTTATAATTTTGTAAAATATTTTCAATAAATTTTAATAAATATATAAGTTGGAAATAAATATTCTGATGTGTTTACTCTCCTAGGCACATCCCCTTTATTAGAGTAGGAAATTTAACATATTTCATCAGGAATTAGGCCAGCTACTCCGTGTTTGGTAGAGATTATTAATGTTGTTATTTAAATTTTTAGAGATTACATTAAATGACTTTAAGTGATTAAAACAGTTTTAATTATAAAAATAACGTAATTATAATAATTTCTTACCTTATATTTGTCGTTCTGTCCTGTGCCAAGGAGTCCCTTTCTTTCTTTCTTTCTTTCTTTCCTTTTTTTTTTTTTTGGCGACACACTATTTCTGATCTATATGTTACCCACCAATAATATTTAAATATAAGTTAATATTATCTGCTACCGTCCTTTGGATGAAGTGACACATCCTCCTTCTTTTCACATGAGAGGTGCAATTTTGAATCCCACCGGTAGCGTGTGGGTCTTTATCTACTGTATAATAGTATTTATTTACCACATGATAATTTATAAAATTTATCTTGTATTTAATTCTTGTATTTGATCTTTGAAATATATTCATATAATGATATTGATGTAATGTTTAAATGTAATCGTTTCTCTCTCCAAAAAAAAAAAACTTATCTATGTTCGACTTAGAATTGATTATTGAAAGGTCGTCTTAAGGGTGTTTCCCATAGCTTTTATGAAGTACTTTTAGCTTTTAACTTTAATTAAATTGTTTTGTAGTGTTTGAAAACACTACTTTTGCTTCTAGCACTGAAAAATGAAGTAGAGAATGTTAGAAATTGAACGTAACCCTCACGCTATTTTTACAATTTTTTGGTATTTTTAACTTTTATTTTTCTTTTTTCATATCCGGTAATTTTCTCTTTTAGTCATATTAGTCGGAATGGGAATAGACCTGCACACGTCATAGCTAGAAATGCTTGTGTTTTTCTTCGGGTTTGCTTCCTCATGTAATTACGGATGCTTTATCCGATGATTTCTAATAATATGTTCCGATTTTTACTCTAAAAAAAAATTATTTTCAAGTAATCTCAACTTTCACTAAAACTTGCTCTACAATTATTCAAATCTTCGAAAAACAAAAATTAATGCTAACACTTCCATAATCAATTTGCCAAGCCAAAGAAATTATGCTTGAATATATTTTTTTTTTTTTGTTGTTTTCCCTAAAAAGAATAAATACATACATATGTTTCTTTGATAAAACTTAAAACTTAGCTCAAATTGGCTTGATTAGTAAAATATAAAATAAAACAATTAAAAGTACTAAATTATTTGAGCGGCTCAATTGAGATTCCATCAAACATGTTCAACTCAATTCAATTGACAATGAAATCATTTTTTTTTTTTTAAAGTAACTACATATAATTAATACATTCATGTTAATATTTCAGTACATTTAAAGAACAAATACATTAAGTAGTATAAAAAATTCTCGAAATTGCTATACAGTAGAAAAATCTTTCAAATTATCAAGCAGTAAAAAAATCTTGCATGATACCGGTGACTCATAACTATCAATTTTAATTCAAATATAATTTTTAAGACTTGAGTATTTTTTTTAAACATTAATTGGTAACATGTTTGATGAGAATTGATAATTTGTAATCTTGGCCGCCTTTTTTTTTTTCCCCCTCGAAAGAGGATCATGACTGGTTTCTCAACTACGCTTTAGGAGACTCAACTTGTGATCTATGTGCTATAGGTATAAAATCCAATTCTCCTTAAAAATGTATTTATAGGGATGACTCAATAAGTCCCAACCATCTTATGAATATGCTAGATGATATCAGAAAAGTTATGGTGATGTTTGTGTATATTTTGACATGTTTTAGGGAATTGTTTTCAGGAAATGGTGTTTTGGAAATGTACTGGGGAACGTAATAATCGGGTTGAAAAATGTGATAAATGTTTATTTATATTTTTTTTGGTAATTTTGTAGAAATTTTTCTAAGAGATAAAGTAACATTTGGTTATATTCAGCGAGAAACAATTTTTATTGTAGAAGTTGAATCAATTGATTTTTGTTTAGCTAGTAGAAAGAAATTTGACTTTAATAATATATTTTATATATAATTACAAATTTTTTTTAAGGGATATAATTACAAAATTTTTATGATATATATCTAAGTTCATGATTATATATAATATTAATGCTTTTTGTAATTTTCATTACTTAATAAGAGTATTTTGGAGAAGTGAAATTATTGTTTTATCCCAAATCTTACGCATGTTTGTTCGTGTTTTAGTTAAACCAAAATGTTTTGTGAAAACATGTCCGAAACGCAGCCTATGTTATTTGGAATTGGCCTCAAAAGCAATACAAGAATCTAAGAGGCCCATGAGCCTATCTTATTTTTACCGAAAGCCCGAGTCGATTGCCAAAAAAGTACAACACACGTGATAAGTTTGATAATCACCTTCTCCTCCTTTCATCTTATTTTTCATTTACCTTTTTTTTTAAAAAAAAAAAAAAGTCAAATAGATATAATTCATTATATTTGGATTTTAAAATTCATTAATTTGTTTTGACCTCAAAAGTTTGTATAGAAAAATATATAAATAATATATCCCAAAAAGAAAAAGACACCATTAAAAAATGGACATACATCTATTTCATACCATTTTTGGATATATTTCATTATTTCTTTTCACTATTTCTCTTTCTTTGTAACTACTCCAACTACTTTTTTTCACATTATTTCTATCTCATTCTTTAAATGTAAAATATAATAAATTATTGCAATATAATCAATAACTGTCTTATATTAGTTGTCCCCAATCATTTTTGTTAAATATAAATAACTTTATTATTTATATAACAAGAGTAATATTACATCGATTTCTTATTAAAGCGATACATGATGCTATTTTTACTATATTTAGCAATAAAAATACCAATTCTTTTTTTCCCCCAAAATAAATGACCTATATATCCTAATATATTTTCATTATCAAATGAAAATGGAAACAACTTTTCTATACCCCTTCTTAAGTATATATATTTATTTATTTAATATGTTTATCCATTAATTTTTGTATTTAAGGATCAAAATACAGTATTTTGATTAATTTCCTAATAATGTATTAGTTGTAGCTGATAATTGTTAATTAATTATTTATAATAATGTACCATATTTAATAATATATTTGATTCCTTTTTTTTCAAAATAAAATTATAAAAAAAAAAAAGACAAGAGCCACTCCTAGAGCTAGGATATATAATAATAAAAACTATTGGAAATTATTTCTTAAATGAACCAAGCCAAAAAACTTAAATCAAGATTCCCTCAATACTTCCAATCTAGTCAACTAATCCCATTGTTAATTAAATTATTAAACACTACTTAACCAAGTTTATTATAATCCAATCTATTCGTATCCACAAATTGTGTTAAAATATATAAAAAAATCCAAACAATTCAGAAACTTTGTGGCCCCAAATTAAAGTATACCTCAATCGCCCCACATTTTATTTATTATCATATTATATTATTTATTATTGTATAATATAAGGTAATTAACCCTTAAAAAAATTCATTATTTATCCCAATTGTTAAGTTCACATGGACATATTAATGAGCAACTCCCAGACAATTCCAGTAGGGCACGTTAGTGACAGCTAATCTTGGAACAACATTTTTGATTGGTTGCGTGTGGATATATTGCCAGCTCGAATATATTCCCTTTTTCATCATTTTTTTTTTAAAAAAAATTAAAAATATAATACCGTGCACGCAACAGATTAATTTTAGAAGAACTCTAACTATATCGTATAGAAATATTACTTCGGAATATTAAAATTCAATTATTCGCCTTTTTTCATTTGACTGACACGTGAATTTACAACTTTACAGGATTATGATTAATTTGAAGTACAATTATTTAGAGGGGTTTATTTGTGCATTTAATGCCGATTTTAGGTGATTTGTGATTTTTATACTAATATAAACTTCATAATGACATAATAATTATTCAGTCCAATAAAACAATCATTTAACATCACCAGAATATAAAAATATATGCATATAATAGATTAGAAGAACTACGACGAAATGCGCATTTAATCTCATAGTAATATTATTTCATGTACTCAAATCCACATCCTTATTTTTCCTTTCAGTAATTTAGAATCTACTCAAATTTGACTCTAATACTTGCTCTAATTTCTAACAATAACGAAATTTCATCTTTATATTCGATATAAATTATCATCGAGAAAAATCACATCAATGACTAATAATTTAAACTAAATACAACTCATTAACAAGTGATCACTTAATTATGAAGTCTTAATCATTATTTGACTTACATATATAAATAAAAATAAAATATTAAGAATCACAACTAAGGATAGAATTTTCCACGTAGGATACATACGTTCATTTCTTCCTCATCCATCTTGTGACCAAGTCATGTACTATATGCTACACATGGATACTCATTAATTAAATACTAAAATATTTAATTATTATTAACCCAGAGATAGATATATCCATACAATTTTCCACTATAAATACCCATATAGAAAGTGCCCTTTGTGTCATCTCAAACAACAATTTTTCTTTCTTCCTCTTCATATATATTTTTATTATTTTTAAAAAATAATTAATTCTGAAATTTTTCTTTTTAAAAAAAGGGAAAATGCCTGCAATTGCTTTTGGAAGATTTGATGATTCTTTCAGCATCGCCCCCGTGAGGGCTTACGTGGCAGAGTTCATCTCCACCTTGCTCTTCGTCTTCGCCGGCGTCGGCTCCGCCATTGCTTACAGTTAGTATTATTAAACCCAGTTTCATTCAATTCTAAGATTTTATACTTATTATTTTACGATACGAAAATATATTTTTAATAACGGGAATGTTTATCATATATTTAATCATCATTGAACATGATACATGACAAGTGTTATTTTGTTGCAAATCTGTTAATATATGTCTTATCACTGATTAGTTCTACAAGAAATCAAAATTGCTACAAAACTAAGTTTTATGGAAGAATTTTTGGCACCGATGAAAAAATATTATAAAAGTTTACCACAAGGTCTCGTAATTTATGTATATTTTACTCATTTCTTAAATTATTTCATATCTCAGTCCACATGTAATGAAATTTTATTCGATCACACATTTCAATACTAATAAATGGCTACTTTCTTGTAGTATTAATATGATTAGCTACCATCCATATATAGTTGAACTAGCATAATTAGTTTATCACCTAGAGCCATGCATGTTCATAGAAACTTTAATGAAATCCATCACTATTAAACATGGTTTCGTGGTAGATTTTGTTACGTCACAATTACATTAATATATGCCTTACTAAAACTAATTTTTGTGAAGAAATTTTATCACAAATCAAATACTACTGTAAAAATTTAAAAAAAAAATCACAAATGTCATCATTTATCTATATTTTTTGTCCTTTTCCAATCAGCCAGTACAATTCCATTTCAAATCATTACATTATATCTATATGTGATGAAATTCTATCTGATCACAAATTTTTCATTGGGCGTTTTCTCGTACCAGTTGATTAGCCAGCAATTAGTTTAAACAACGTAATTAATTAGTTAATTAACTCTAAACTAAAGCCATTTATGCATGGCAATTGTATTTAACGTTTGTCATATATAAATGCGTCTGATTCTGACAGACAAGTTGACCTCCGACGCGGCGCTGGACCCAGCGGGGCTGGTGGCGGTGGCCGTCTGCCACGGCTTTGCTCTGTTTGTGGCGGTTTCCGTCAGCGCCAACATCTCCGGCGGCCACGTCAACCCCGCCGTCACCTTTGGTTTGGCTGTCGGTGGACAGATCACCATCCTCACCGGACTTTTCTACTGGATTGCTCAACTCCTGGGATCCATTGTTGCTTGCTTCTTGCTTAAAGTTGTCACCGGCGGATTGGTAAGTCAAAATTATTTTGAATTTTGAATTTTATTGTTTTATTTTTGTGAATGTTTCCAAATGAACATTTATTTTTGTTTCTTTTACTATTTACCTATTTTGGTAAATGAAACAGTTATGCATTAAGTTTCAATCAATTTTATAGACATATATAAAATATTTAATTTTTTATTTTTATCTATAACTTTTTAAGAGGGTACTAATGCCACACTAATTAATAACGATAAAGTGTATCATCTGTTTAACTAATGTTTCATCTTCAATTTCATTTAATAGATCATATTGACAGTTATTTTAACCTGCAAAATTTAACTTCATAAGAAATTCTTTAATATTGGCATATATCACATAACGAAATACAAATGAAATATTTATTAAAATAAAGGATTTAAATACAAAATTTGTGTGGATTCTTTCGCAAATATATATAAGCAAAATATTGAGGTCTTCTATTTTAGTTCGTAAATGTATGATAATTATATTTGATTTATATTAATAAAGTATATTTTCATTGGAAAATATTTAATCATCTTTGACATATACCTTTGTAACAAAATAAGAAATAAATTATCTTTGATCTAAATTTTAAACATGTTCTTTAGAATAAGTGCGATACTTCGGTTCGGCAACTTGACCCAACTTGACTCTACTGATCATACAAAAGAATAGTGTATTGAAGATATCAAAAGTGATCCCATAAGAACAACATGTCCAAAATAAATCAAGTCCTAATAAAAATTGAATGATCATATTTTACCCAAAGAAGTTTCCATCTAATGAAAGTCATGCCCAAGATTAACTCATATGTTCCTATCACAGGCTATTCCAACCCATGGTGTTGGTGCTGGCGTTGGAGCCGTTGAAGGAGTTGTGATGGAAATCATCATCACCTTTGCTTTAGTCTACACCGTATACGCCACCGCAGCTGATCCCAAGAAGGGCTCATTGGGCACAATTGCACCCATTGCAATTGGGTTCATTGTGGGTGCCAACATTTTGGCCGCCGGTCCATTCTCCGGTGGGTCGATGAACCCGGCCCGATCCTTCGGCCCAGCTGTGGTGAGCGGCAATTTCGTCGGCCACTGGATTTACTGGGTGGGCCCACTCATCGGCGGTGGACTGGCCGGACTCATCTACAGCAACGTCTTCATGCACAACGAACATGCACCACTTGCCAACGAATTTTAAGTTGATTTTGTAATTTTTCAATATTTGTGGTCCAAAATTTGAAATTAATTTGAACTATTGCTTCTTTTGTAATGAAGGGAGAAAGAGGGAAATTAATTTCATTTTTCTTCCTTTTTCTGTATTTTTGAAATTGGTTTGCAGCTGTAAATCCAGTTGTGGGTGTAATGTTGCTTTCTGAAAGATTATGAATTTGTTGAAGTTTGGTTCCATTTGTACCTTAATTTGGGTACTTTTGATCCCTTCTTTTAATGGTTATGATCTCAAATCTCGATCATGAAAGATGTTATGATGGACTATGATATCTAATTATTGAGATACATACATAAATTCCACTTTATAAATTAGGGATAATTACCTCAACACTGATGAGGTTTAGTATAATTATCAAAACACTTTTCAAGATTTAAATAAGTACTATTATATTCCCTACTGATAGATTTAGATACGAAGCAACGTAAATACCCGAATATTTGATTTGATGACCTGCTACTAATTCTTCTTTTGCTTCCGGTAAATTAAAAGGTAATCTCTCACACCTGGCAATTGATGGACCATTATTATTACATTTCTTGAAAATCATGAGATGATACAAGTAGACAACCTGAGCAAAAAAGTTTAACTGTAATTATCCGTCAATTCAAGAGAGTATAGTTATACATCAACCGCATTCATAGTAGGAGACACAATGGTAATTATCTATATCACAAGAGATATTTTATTAATTATTCCAAACCTCATGGGATGTGACGATAATTATCCCTTTAAATTATGTTAAAGGGTGTTTGGATGTGTCATAGTATAACATAGAAAGTTTATGCATATAATAAGATGTTCAATAAATTTTTCAGAATGCAAGCTTATAAGCTCTTGTATGGAAAAGAAAATAGAGTTCATATATTATTTTTAATCTTGTGTATATTTCAATTAAATTGGCTATAGATTTGCTATAAGCAAATCCTTGTAAATTCTAAATATGAATGATTCTAACCTAGCACTTTAAGAGTTTATTTTCAAAACAAAATCTATCATATTATAAGTTTGAAAATAATATCAGAAGATGTAGAAACCAATGGAACACACTAATATAGCTAGAATTTTATATGGAGGATTCAAGTGCCGAATAAGGTGAAAGGTTTCTTATGGAGGGTTGCATGGAATATTCAAGTGTCGAATCTCTTGAGTGCTTTCCTTATAAATTACTTATATTTGCATGGCTAATGCTTTGTCACTTTCTTGATGATAAATAAAATGATTATCATTCAAAGAAAAGATGTAGAAATTTATGATATTTTTAATAATAAATCTAGTCAAATACATTTTTAATCATAAAAAAATATTTACGTGCATATATATATATATATGTATATGTTAATAAACAACACAAATAACCAAAAATTGTTTTAGTAGTTGATTATCTTAGGAAGAGCTAATGCTTTGTGAAAAGAAAAATACAAAAAAATAAATAAATAAATAAAATTACGGTTTATGAAAGGTAAAAGAATACAAATTATGAAGTGGAAAAAACATAAAATAGAACCGCTAGAGGAAGGGCTTGAACCTTCGACCTTGTGGTTAACAGCCACACGCTCTAACCAACTGAGCTACTCCAGCTTCTTCGTGATGCTGGTTCTGTCTTTTTTAGTTATACATCTAAATAATTATATGCACAGATATAAATTTCTTTGGATAAGTGAATGAATTCATCAATTTTTTTTAAAGAATGGGAAATATTTTAAATGACACTGTTCCCAACGAAAACGAGTAAGATGGAATTTGTGCAAAGGAACAACACCATCCCACAAGTATAAAAGATGCCCATTTTATAACGTCACGAATTGCAAAATTTACATTACAAAAAATCTTTGAAATTCTCTAATTGGACGATTCCAAAAAATAAAAAAATAAAATAAAAATTAATACTATTGACTTTGGTCTCCAAATTAATTAGGAGAATCAACACTAACCATTTGGACAACCTCAAGGGAGTTGGATTCAAAGAGCACCTTTTCAAGTTTCCATTCCTCCACTCGTTTAAAGGCCCCTTATCTATATGCATGTTATCTAAAGAATCTTATATACTTGTTGTCTTTGTATTTCTTCAACAAAAATTTTATGTTCACAATCATGTCACTCCCATCAAACGTTTGGGGCAGCCTTTGTCCATTTTGATTGCACTCATATGTTTGTATGAAATAATTATGAACTAAATGTTGTGGGAATTCCCTTGCCCACAGGTTCGTTAAGTTTTTTTCACAACCCTTTGAGTGAAGTGTCACAAGCTCCTCCTTTTTATAGAAAACGTGTAGATCCCATTCTCCACTCTTGTCATCTTGATCTCAAGAAAGATGAAGAAAAAAAAAGTAGTAGTTACCTAAGTTTTCTGTTGATTCTTGTGACCGTGGGACTACCCTCCCGAATTTTGCTCAATGACTTTGTTGACCTTTGGGTTTGATGGTTAAAAAGAAAATGGATCGGATTTCAATCAAATCAGGACAACTTGAATTCGTAATCAATTATGAAATTTTATACCTAAATTGAACCTGAAATTTTATAGAATTTGGGTCAATTTTAATTTAAAACTTGCCAAGAGTTCAATGTAGGGTTGTAAATAAATCAGATTCGAATTTGGATAATAAACTCCATATCCGAATCTTGTAGGGTTTTTTTTTTTTTTTTATCAGATCTAAATCCAATAAAGATCCAAGAGATCAAAGCCAAATTCAAAAAGGTAACCAAAAAAAAAATTGTGCTTTTATTTTTTCATAAAAATAATATAATAAATATTTTTTTATTATTCATATAAATAAATTATTACAATAAAAGAATCATATATTATGAGTAGAGATGTCAAAACGGGCCGG
>JACFYI010003826.1:488648-506967 GCA_014898755.1 Handroanthus guayacan
GCGGGCCGGGCTAAACGGTTTCGTGGGCCGGGCCGGGCTGGCCCGGCCCATTTGACATCTCTAATTATGAGGAAATAACATTAAAGATATAACCACTTATATTTAGTGTGATCTTAAAGTACATATAATCATTTAGGTTTATTAGATAAAAATCATATTTAAATCAAATTATACAAGTTTTGAATTTATTTTTCTTGTAAATTTTATTTTATGTATGTATGTATGTATATTCAGATTAATATCAACATTATTGGATTCAAATATTTAATATATCTGAATGCATTATTCTATATTCCATTTATTTATTCGAGTTCTGAATATGTATAATCAAATCTTATCTATCAAATATTTTAATTGATTAAAAATCCTAAAATTCTAGTGGACAAAAATCCGCTCCATTGATAGCCCTTGATTTCACTGAAAGTAACAATTGGGACCAAACTGGCCGAAGCCCAAACCAAATGAAACTACTAAATCTTTCCCGGTCAATGATTAATTCTTATTGGCCCGTTGGAGCTCCAAAGGCCCAATAATGTATAATAGCCAAACCCAAACAATCCTTTAGCAAGGAGTGTGTCAATTAATTATGTATTTAAGTTTTTACTTCTTGGGGCATCACATATGTCAAGTTGATCTTGGATTCACAAAATAATGAATTTTAAATTTATCATTAAATATAAAAGACTAAAATTTTATAATTAATATTCTCATTACCATAACAAAAATCATGAACTATACCAAAAATTTGATATCATTATAAGTCATTAAGTATTGATACTTGATAAAAAGACGTACAGTCATAATTCCCATAAATAATATTATTCAGTTCCATCGTTAAACCTGGATGGCCCAACTTTGTGACATGTTTATTTCCTTTGATAATGCATGTGGGGTGGGGGCCTATGCATTACAAAATAATATAATACTAGCGACGATGAAAATTGTCAATAATGATAATTACTTAAGTGGATAATTTTTATCTTATTAGATAATACATTTTTTTTTAGAGAAATGATTTTGTTTAATTGATACATCTTCAATACATTACTATAAATATTTTAGTATATTCAAATATCAAATGCATTAACATGCATAATCAAGTTATTATACGGCAAGATCCAAAGTTATCATGAGATAGAAGAAAATAGAGAATGTTACTACGATTTGTGACAAAATATTTTATTACTGATAGATAGTCACTATATATGTCACTATATGTTAAGAATGACAATTTAAATATAATCATTATGCACGAACTAAGACATTTGTGAAACCATTATCGTGATAAAATGAAATTCTTTTCACTTTTTTGTTTGAATAAATGTTTTTATCACTTAAAATATATAATAATCAACAACTTTACTTTCTAGTGATGCTTAATATATTTTCACTAATTATCTCTTTATCTTGTAGTATCAAGAGCTCAATAGCTACATTGATCGAGGCATTAATGAACATATGAGAGAGTAAGATCATCTTATATAACTCTAAAATATAGCGGTTAAAGAGTTATCACTATTTCATCACTATTTTAGACAAGATGTTATTTTTAAAAAGACAAAAAAACATTATTATATAAAAGAAACATATAACTTTGCTTCAAAATATTCTAAAATAATTTATGCATAAAAATATTGGGACACATAAACACTCTGTACTCCCTAGTTTATCGTTGTCTCATCATTATCACATTTTTGTCAATAATCTCATTTGATTCCTTCTGTGGCGATAAGAGATGTACCATGTACGAGGTACATGAATAGAACACAAAGTACTTTCAAGAAGAAGAAGAAGAAGAGGGGAGAGAGAGAGAGAGAGAGAGGGGAACAAAGTACTATTTTTGTTTGTACATGCAAGAAATAATGCAGTTGACAGCAGCTTTTTCCAGTGTAACTAATTGTATATCTAGGTTTTGCTGGTTTGTCCCCTCCCTAGATTCAACCTATGAATATTAATTATATAGATTCAACCTATGAATATTAATTATTACTATGTGGTAAGAATGTCAATGCCCATTTTGCAGCCTTTTTTCCACCAAACTCTACTAAAGTGTAATCATGCATTATAATGTTAATATATTGACACGTCATTTATGGATATATAAGTTTGCGGGCTTTCAGAATTTTAGTCAGATCATCTACTCGATACATGTTTCATCTTTTATTATATTGTATAAATTATGTATACATGTAATTAAGCGTATTAGATACTCTTTATATAGAAACATAAAATTGTGGATATAATATATTTAACATGTATTCGATAGTGGAATATTAAATAAAATATAAATTGAAATTGAAGATCCATAATGCCAAAATATCCAGGGGGTTGTTGTAACTACTGCCAAAATATTGGTGTGTATGAGTATGAATGGATTGGAGAGCCTCCGTGAGATCATCCCGCCAACATAAGTCTATTCTAACTCGTCACTTATTTCCAAGTAACCTATCTTCGTTATCTCTCGATTTCATTTTTATTTTACCATATGCAAGTGAGAATTTGTCATATTTCTCAATTACTGGCTCAATAATTTGCATCAAACAGGTGAATAATGAAATATTCATACATAAAGGTGTTAGCATTAAGTCAGTTTATGATATCATCACGTATTTATATCATAATAATTCATAGTCCACTTTGTTTCATGGATGAGAGGGTGATAAGTAAAATGTATAATCAAATGTAAAAAGAATTTTTTTGTTTTGTACGAGTACTATCATGCGTAGGTAAATTGAATAGGTGAAGGATATCAAAACATCTTTAAATTTTGGTGGTTGGACGGCTCACCCCATTTATTTGATGGTATTAGTCCTTCCACATTTAATACATTTTGATAAGGGTTTAGTTTTAGTTACATCAACAACTCTTAGGGATTGACACGGTTATCAAAAACTCTCTGAAATTTGGATAATTACTATTACACTTCCTACCTCTCATTTAGCTGATAGAAAAATTAACGGAGAATATTACAATTATTTCCCTAAAAATCTAACATACACTACAAAAAAACATAGCATGAGTGATAAAAAATTAAGTGACAATGTAAAAATTGTCACTAGTTTTATAGAAAAAGTGGCAAAGAATTATGTTTGGCCACAAAAAATGATTTTAACAAACTAAATAGTGACAATAATGTGTTTATATTGTCACTATTGATAATTAGTGATATGTGTATAGTGACTACCTAATAACAATAAAAATCTTGACATCAAATTGTAGTAACAGTTTTTATTGTCACCAGATTGTCACTATAAATGTGTCACTAATTGTTTATGGTGACAATTTATAATACTACTTTTTGTCACCAATAAGCTATATAGTGACAATAAAAAAGTTATTGTCATCTAAAACATATAATTAATGACAAGATGAAAGTTATTGTCACTTAATACATATTATTAGCGACAATATTTATATTATCATACAATGTTTTGTCACTCTTGTTCTATTTTTTTGTAGTGATATTCCGTTGAAAAATTAAAAACAGACCCCTGTTTAAGATGGTTAGTATCCTCTATTCCAAATAGTATTTTATTTCCTATTTCTTATCTTAAATACATGCTAAGTATATTGAATCTTTTTTTTTTTTTTTTTTTTATAGAAATACATGGTTTGGATGCTTTACACTTATCAACATCTATGCAATTGAATAGATCAAACATGCATGAATTAGAATGGAGAATTGAAATGGTGATCCAAGGGTTTACTTGTAATGTTTAATAAGTCTCGTTAAATTTTCTGTCAACTAAAGTAATGATAAGTGATTCTTTCGTAATTATGCCAAACCTCATGGGCATTGAGATAACTATCCCCTTAAATTATAGACTTTCATGAGTCAAAATATATATAATCTACTAATTTGGATAACGTAGCTTTCCAGTCTAATCCAATGAAGTAAACACTTGTAAACCCGAGGTGCAAATTTTTCCAAACATGCCATCAATGGGAAAAGGAAAAAAAAATCTTAGTATCTTTAATTTGTTTCTTTCTTGGATCTTTCTCATTAAAACATACAATTGTTTAAGTATCCAAAGTTAGTAATAGAAGATTGAAAATTTCAATTCTCCAATATTAATTAATTATGCTTAATTCTTTTTTTTTTTTTTTGTTAGGTTAGGATAATTACATGCATTGCACCCAATCAATGGATCAATTATAGCTAAAAGGATGCTAAAAAAATTTTAAAAAAATAAAAAAAAAAGTGAAGAATTAGCATCCTAGGCCTATAGAGGCATTTATTATATTAAAGAAATTGAATTTTGGACATGTGGAATTTAAGAACAAACTGTTCTTGAGAAAGGGACAAATCTTATTACTAAGGGACTCCCGAGGGACAAGTCAAACTGTTACGCACCTGAGGTGATGGAGGCTATTGGACAGTAGTTACTTTAGTTGTAGTTGTTAAATTAAATGTGTGTGTCCTTTCCCATAAGGAAAATATTCATTTGAGGTCGAGTTTGTAATTTTCTTGAAGAATTGGGCCAATGTAGCTGGAGCTCGATGTCGATGATTAGGGTTTAAATATTGACCTGTTATAATGATATTTGTCGAGGTTACCTTCACTTATGCTGCTCAGATGCTTAAGTTAGATAAGGATTTATAGAATGAAATAAGGTGAAAGTATAAAAATTGGGTGCTTAAACCCCGTGAATTGTATAATTACTTTCGTAAATAAATGGAGGACTTATTTAAATTATTTAAAATCAGGTGTTTTAGGGGTCAATGTCTAATAAGGACCTCCCAAGATGTCGAATAAACAATCTGTATCTTGGGTTTGGTCCATAAGTTGGCCTGATTGAGTTTTTAAGACCTGAATAGAAAAGACGCAAATCCTTATTAGTTATAGGTCTTTTGCATAATTTTTTATATTTGTATCTTTTTAGGTCATTATTTGGGCTTACCCCACATCATGTACGCTTTATTAATTGCAAGGGTCAGTGATGAGATGGGTTGGCAAAAACGGAAGCCTCGAGGAAATTTCCTTATTTAAAACATTTAAATAATATGTTAATTCAAATAACTCATCATAAGCTTTAAGGTTAGATGTTGGGATTTTATAATCACTTTTGAGAAAAGTAAGATGATTATAATTTATTTTTAAAATCTTGACATGCTTCTTGTCGATTTTGATCTTTGTAAATATGAAATTGTCATTATAAGCATTTTATAATCTTTAATATCTTATTTGATTTAAACACTTAATAATTTATTTTTAGAATAAGTTCTAACATTTTTTGAGCTCTCACGTACACCGTGACTCGTCAATAATAAGAGATTAAGAATTAATTGAGGTTGAGTTAAAATTAATTATTTCTTATATAATTGTTCTTGCGAATGATTAAGAGAATAGTGAAACCTAAGTCACATAAAATGGTGGCAGAAGCGGAAGCACGAAAGCGGCAATAATGAACATATTTGGGAGCGAGAGTGCCTTATATCGCACCTTTTAGAAATATTAATAAATATTTTATACGCGTATACTTTAACAATATATTCATATAAAATACAATTAAAGAAAGATAAGAAAAACAAAGATAATTTCTTGAAGTACCTAACTAATTTATAAAAACTTAATATCTATAATTTGAGGAGCCAGGGATTCAATGATATCTCATAACAATGATCCAACAAAAAGATTCCCCCCGCCCCCGCCCCCAATGTTAAAGCTAACAGAACATAATCTATCGTAGAGATGTTGATTTCTCTTTACTGTACTAATATAATATCAACTGAGTCTGCATTGCCCTAACTGCCAAAAGACAAAAAAAAAAAATTAAATAAGAATTATTGTCTGGGATAATGATAAAAAAAATCATCGGCATAAAGAGTATTGAGCTCCTTATCATAAATCGCTAATTAAATATTATTAAGTCACCTTTGAGTGCTGCTAAAACTCTTAATTCACCAGATCGCAATTAGAGCACTAGAGCGATAGTGATAAGGAGGATCATATGATTTAAGAGTAAAACTATTTGTGCTTGAAATCTAATTTGACTATTCCTACTTGTGTTTGAAATTTAATTTGACTAATCATAGCCTAAAGTAACTCTAAAATGTTAGATATGTGATGTCTATAACTAAGTGAAAAGCTACTAAATTTGCAAGATTAATATGCATTTAATAGCATAAAATTTGACCAAAAACCCATTTTTTATTTTATCTATTTTACACATGATTGTCACACTCCAACTTACACATGATAATATGTTTGTTTAATTTAGGCAAAAAACTTGACCTGCACACTGTATTTATTGGAGTTTGTACATACCATTGCAAGCCTAATTAATAGAATTTAAAATTCATTATATTTTCATAAAATATTTAAAATTTATTATATTTTCATAACATATTTAATTTTAGATGAATTTCACTTTATTTCCGTACATGGTACATAACCGAAGTGTCACTTTTATCAATTCAATTCTGGGCAGTGGTAAACACTAGCGTCTCGTCAAATTTTATACGTGTGTATATAATAATCAAATATAATTAATGTATATGAATATATAATTGTATTAGTATAAAGTGGCATTAGTGATATATAGTAATAGTAGTAGATGTGAGTCATTTAGTAAAACACACATAAATGAGTTATTTCGAAAATATCACATGAAAATACATCAAAAGGGATCTGAAAGTTAATTTTATGTACATATCCATTTCACACTCAATGCTTCTGCATGTAATAATTAGAATTTTTGCTATATATGCTTAGGTAAATGCACACTCGATATGCGTAATTAATAATTAGGATATTATTAATATACTTAACATAATACTAAGGTATAACATTCTAAAATAATAAAATATTTGAAATGACATAATCAAAGAAACGCCCACGCTAACTCTCTCTTTCTTCACTATATAGATTACTTAACCGGTAAAAATTATGCTCGTCCCATCCACCCCCGACACATATTAGTCATTTAGGCACACTCAATATATGTACTTATCTTTATTATTTATAAAATTAAAAATATTTATTTATTTTAATAAAAAAATTCTTAAGTTACTAAATATTTATACTTGAATTATTATGTATAATAACATGATCGAATATATATTTGGAGTGAATAAAATTGCAAGAAAAGAAAAAGAAATTATAATTGAAGAAAAATGGAATAAAAGAATAAATATTAAAAGAAAAGAAAAGTTAAAGAAAAACTGTTTTATCATTATGTTTTATAACGACTGTACTATTATCTTGTAAAATATGATTAATTTTGTTAATTCATGTAAAAATGGACCAAAATAATTATATATAGTGCTTACAGTTTATATGTGGTATATAATAATTAGATCCTCGTACACCAAGCTTCCACATTACTGAAAACATGGCTGCGCCGCCGCCTTCAGCCTCCAAACTCTCCTCCACCACCGCCGCCGTCGAGGCCAAGCAAGATCCTGAAAAGATCAAATCCGAGAAACGAGCAAGAGACGGTGGAACTAAGCACCCACGTTACATAGGAGTAAGAATGCGGAGCTGGGGAAAATGGGTCTCTGAAATCCGGCAGCCACGGATGAAGTCGCGCATTTGGCTCGGAACTTACTCCACCGCGGAGATGGCGGCCCGTGCCCACGACGTGGCTGCTTTGAGCATAAAAGGTGACTCCGCGATTCTCAACTTCCCCCATCTCCGCGACTCGCTGCCACGGCCGGCTTCCCTCTCGCCCCGGGACGTCCAAGACGCGGCGGCGAAAGCGGCGGCGATGGAGGAGCTCTGCCCATTGGACTCTTCTTCTTGCTCGGAGGCGGAGGAACTGGGGGAGATAATTGAGTTACCGAGTTTGGAGGGGAGTTACGACTCGTCCGAGTCGGGGACCGAGTTTCCGTTTGTTGACTCGGAGGAAGGGTGGCTCCCGCCGCCGTGGTGGCCGGCGGATACAGATTGTTTTGGTGATTATTTTTCGGATGTCATGGCCCGCGGTGGTTCATGTTTTGATTCCATGCAGCTCTGGGATAACTGAGAATGCGGCCTAGGTGTGCCTTGTGCTTTAGTGCTTGTACTTTTGGGTTTCACGCACAATTCCATGTAACTGTATATGTGTTACTATTTTCATTTTTTCCCCCAAAGCAAATGTCACTTCACTCTTTCAAATTTATTTGTTTTGATATATTATTATTAAAAATAAATAAATTTTCAACTTACTAATTTTTTCCCCGTATATATATTTTATCTGAAAATTTAAGTGGCAACGTGCTTTATGACTTTAAGTTGAGCGAATAAAACGTTTTTAGATGTTTTTAAATAATAATTTGTCAAAATAAATAAATTTAACGAAGTGAAGTGCAGTTTGCTATTTCTTTTATCCCATATCATTATTTCATCGTATATCAACTTATATGTGTAAAATTCATTTTTGTAAGCAAATATTGTCTGGTCTTCTTGGAATGTTATTGGCCTCTCCTGTGATAAATAAAATAAATAAGACTTTTAATTCAATGTAAGTACTCAATCAAGAGATAATTTATCTCTTTATCAATTTTATTTTCTTAAGTCATTTGTAATAGTTGTAGGGAGATATCCATCCATGCATGCCCATTTGTAGAAGGCCCTTGCCATAGGTAATATGTCTAAGTCCATGTATAGTTAGATCAATGCAATAGATAATTATATCATATGGTCATGTGTGTGTGTGTGTGTGTGACAATAATATTTATAATCTACATATGTATGGTATATCCCAAATTCATACAGATTAGGTTTATTTTCTTTACTAAATGATGAAAAAGAGAGACATTTGTCAGGAATATTAGTTAACTACGAAACATGTTTTTTGTTTGCAACTTTATGTACTGACATGAAGTTGCAACAAAAAACACGTTTCTGATTAATTTGGTAAGTATTATCTTCTTCTTCTTCTTTCACATTATTTTGTCTTAATTGTGTTAAATTAATTATTGTTATTGGTGAATTTTTTTTTTTGTCAATTTGTAAAAGTCTTTGTCTACTATTGAATTTTTCATTGAAGGTAGAAATGTGCCTAACAATGCTAAACTGAACATTTTACAATTCAAAAGAATGAAAAGTACTATCGTGCATATAAACATACAAAAAAATGAATGTGCAGTAGCTTGCTTTCTTTCTTTCTTTCTTTCTTTCTTTTTTTTGTTTGGCTAAACCAAATCAAACACAAAATTACGAAAGAAGCATTAGATTGATCATTTTAGTATTAACATATGCCATGTAAGGGTCATGTGTCCAAATCTCTGACAAAATAATCTTCAATATTTAGTTTGAGACACGATTTTAAAATGAAAATAATAGTTGGAGAAATTACCAATAAGATCAGGAATTAAATATTAAGGACAAAGATGATCTCAAATCCAAACTTTAAAGATTAACATTCCTCACATTATGGGAGGTAAATCATTACATGTGAGGACATGCATTACTCTTGTCTCAATTCTAGCTAGGTTTAGGTTTTTCCAAATTGACTAGGACATTTTCTTAATTTAGGATTCCTTTGCATTGACATGGATTGATTATTTTTCTTTTGGATGTATTCCCTACAAACAAATTCTTCTATTTTTGTTTTATTATAATATTAATTTAAAGCATTATTGATGTCGAAACTATATGTCGAAGTTTTGTGAATGTCACATTTCTAGATCAGTATAAAAAAATCAATTATGAATTTGTTACCTTGAAATGTTTAAAATTAATCCTTACCTCCCATCAAGGCACAAAATAACAGTTAGTTACTAATAATTTTGGCACATTTGATGTGTTTACTTAAATTATCTACTTACTAATTTAATAATATTTATGTATTTTAAGCAATAGTAAATTTTTCTTAATTCTTGAAATATTTTAGTTTGAATGTATTATATAGAACAACATAATCAAAAGATGAACTTAGAGAGAATAAAGAGATGAAAACAGAAAAATTATAATTGGAGAAAAAATGAAAGACAAATAAATATTACAAGAAATAATTTAAACGAAAACTATATTGATTATCATTATATCTTTTAAAATTATTTGTCATTATCTTTTAAATAAAATTAATTTCATCAATTCATTAAAAACATATCAAAAGAAACTACATTAGATAGTACTCATGTTTATATATAGTAAAAATATATAGTATCAATAATGAAATTTTTTAAGATTAAATTAGTTTAAAGTGTATTAAAAAATACATGTTATATATATATATAACTACCTGCAAAAATATTTGTGGGTTCAATATATATCTTTCGTAAAAACATTCATATATGTGAATCAAACTATTGGTTATATCTCTTTATTTCGCGAATGTTGTGAATTTATTTCATTAGAGTATTTATTTAATATTAAAAAGTTTAGTTCTCAATCAACTTATTATTATAATTCTATTGAGAATTAATTATAAATGGAATACCTAACTAATCAAAAGATTTTATAATCTTTTATTTTAGAGAAATGATTACAATTAATCATATATTACTTTATAACAGAAATGCAATCTTTTCTTCCTAGAATTATATGAAGGACATTTCTGTTGTCTTCTCCCTGTCCGTGGCCGTCAAGCGAATTAATTTCCTCTATCTCTATTTATGAGTCCTTTTCTACAATTGATCATTATTTTATTTTAGATCTCTCTCTCTCTCTCTCTCTCTCTCTCTCTCTCGCGGGGGTGGTGTTTCCAATTTCTTGATAATTATATGATTTTTTTTTCCATGTTGAAAAGAAAATTTGAGAAATCTATGAAATTCTTTTAAATTAAATACATAAATTCATAAAGTTTATAACAACGTACATTTGTGTGAGAGATAATACCAAAGTTACCATGTAAGCCTTAAAAATGTAGGATATTTACATGAAGACCTTAGGTTTAATATAATTACAATAACAACTCTGTAGTCAAAAAATTATACTAACATTGCTTACGGTATATTCAACTAATGAAAAATTTAATAAATTATAATTATAGTTTGAAAAATTACAATAACACCCTCTACTGTAGAGAGAATTATTATAATTGTTCAACTCATAAAATTGTATTATTGTAATTTTTCATACTACACTTATACTTGGTTAGTTTTTCGTAACCTCTGGAAATGTTCCATGAAAAATGACATCCAATTCCCAAATGATTAGGGGGAAAAGGAAAAAAGAGAAGAAAAGGAAAAAAAGGAAAGTAAATGGCATTTAATTTGTGGTGAAGAGTACATTCTTGTACGCATATCAATCATTCTCAAAAGGGCTGGCACTAACTTTCTAGTGGAGGGTTGAAGAATTATTATGAGGCATTAATGTCACTATATTCAAATTATGCGTATTTTATTTTTATAAATGTCTTTTCTTTCATGACATGGACTATGGAGTTTATATAAATTATCGGTGAAAATTAAGATGTAAGGTTGTGTCGGATCTTTATTAGAATTCCTGATTAGTTTTATGTAAGTTTCTTATATAATTTTGGACAATCTTCATCTCTTAAGTTAGTTTTTGAAATAAGTTAGAATGAATACCATTTTCAAAAAGGTATTATGGTCAGACACATTTCAATCTTAATATTGGGCAACTCATTTTATCTTGCTCTACACTTCAAATGTCCAGCTCTGGGTATGCTTAGGGTGTATTAGAATCGTACACCAGTTAAATGAGGTAACACTTCAATGAAACAATTTAAAATAATACCATTCTAATATATTTTGACCCAAGGTATTTAAATAAATCAATAGTAAGGTATATTAAGATTAGAAGTACTACTTTTATTTTTAATGTGTAGTTTTAGTTTTATTTTCTTGGGATGAAAAAATTTACCTGTGCGGATGCCAAACGTTGCCTTAACTTTTGTGTTGATTACAAATTGTCCTACCTTTGATCATAACGTCACCTCCAAAATTTGTCGGCGTGTTTGGTACCATACAACGTATCTCTCAACCTTTGATTTGGGTTTGGTAATGTCGTTTTTCTTGTCCCCCTTTTTTTCTTTACTTTCTTATTTTTAATACAATAAAAGATATCACAATCATAAAAAAATATGATAATTTTTTATAAGACATGAATATAAGCCTTCTCAATAAATTTTAAGTTTTCTAGAATTCGATGTTTCTATTTAGACATGACTACCATAGTTGCTAATAATATCAAGTTTTGTTCAAATTTGAAAAGAAAAATATAAATTATTTTCCCGTTCTTACTATATTCATTAAAACAAACGTCAACATATATGTCTACAACACAATATTTTCACATTTAACAATTGAATTTTAAATCATTAGATACGACATCGTCCTTTTCCTAAGTCTTCAATTAACAGACTACTGGGGACACCAAATTTTATCAGTGGAATCGAAGGTCTTCGAACAATTTATGAATTATTATTTGGGATAATTATTTTAACATCTTTTGAGGTTTTACTTAATTATAAAAATATCTTTTTTGTGATTTGTGAACCCACAAATAACAATCCCTGTCATCTGTTTGACTAACGGAAAATTTAGCAGAGCATATTTAGAGACCCCCTCTTCAGATTTCCACTTATAATGTTTCACTTGATATGTTAGATTTTCAAGGAATATAATTGTTATATTACACAATGTCCTTTAAATTTTTCTTCAAATGAATTAATTGTAAGGAGTGTGTAGAATTGTAATTATCCAAATTAAGGGGAGTTTTTTATAATCGTATCAAATTTCAAAGGGTATTGAGGTAATTATCACTTCCTATTAACAATCTGACTTGCTGAACCCATTAAGTCACTTTTTCATATTACGTATGTTGATAAATTAATATTTCAATAATTATACTTTTTACACCGGACGACGAACATGACCATCATACATTAATACTAATTACTCTTGAAGATAAAATGTCGAACATGTTAAAAAAGATCGAACAATCAACAATATATGAAAAATTTGCAATTAATAATGAAATCATCATGTCCAAAAAACAACACCATTTTGGAATGTTGGGAAAATTTGTACTCTTTGAAAAATTATTGAACTATTGATACTGTTTTAAGATTCCAAAACCATTATAGTATAATTTGATTATGTGGTTTAGACAATTATCACATGGTGTTTGGATGACAGTACTAATGCATATGTTTTTTTTTTTTTTTTTTTTGGTTGTTTTTCCTTCGTTATCTTGCCCTAACGGTCTAATCATTTGTGTCTTTCTTCCTTGAGTAAAATCATAAACAGTTTAAGCATATAACTTTTCACAAAGAAATCCTAATTTTGCTTTTTGGTTTTTGTGATTTGGATTTGAGAGTGATATATCCTTCGAGTATAACTTTGATCTGACAGGTCTGAAGGTTAGGTCGAAAGCAATTTAATCAATTTGGATCATATAGAACCTGAATTCACTAAAAAGCGTTAGAGGTTGCTAAGGATTGCCCATTAAATATTCTTTTTTTTTTAGTATTTGGAAATTGTACTCACTCTATAAGATTTTTAGAATTTATCAAAAATAATTCATAATCTCATAAGATGATGTTTGCAACTAATTGCAAAAGCACTCATGAGCTGTTGAAAGCTCTAAGTGCTTGGAATCTCTACTTTTGTTGTAAGTTCTCTAAAATTAATCAATAATGATATTTAACCTCATAAGCGGCCATGGAGGTGCCCGGTACAGTAGGTTATTATTAATAAAAGTAGGTTATCATAATTCCAAATACTATACGTTTTTGTTGACTTATAAGAAATTATTTAATAATTTCCAAATTATACCAGGTGCTTTTGATTATAATTTTGTTTTTTTTTTTTCAACTTTTGGTAAAAGTAAATGATTACGTGTTTAAATAATTTGTTGCAGATACCATGTAATTGTAATGTTACATAAGCTCTTTTTAATTTTTCGTCAGTTGAGCTTACAACAGAGAGGTGTTATTGTAATTTCCTATATTATAAATAATTAAACTTTGTGGACAAAAATTATGTTGGGATAGCAAAAAACTATATTTGTTTGTTGAAGAGACAAAAAGAATACTATCCCAAAAAATAGACGGCCCTATTGTCTGCAATCTGCATGCGTGCAGAAGTATCTCCAATTTTAAGCTTGACGCCACTAGATTTTGTGTCATTCTTTTTGTTAGTTGACTTTTAGATCATGTAATTATTTAATAAAATTTTGACTGATTTAATGTTTAAACATAGCAATTAATGCGAGAGCATTGTTTAATTATTTATCGTGGAGGAATTACAAAAATTTGTATTTGTAGCACGCTCAATGAGCGTGCCTAAATTTTCTTTTTACAAAATTAAAAAATATTTATATTTTTTAATAACGAGAAATATTTTTTAATTATTGAATATTTTTGTTGAATTTATTATGTAGAATAACATATTAAAAAACAAATTTGGAAAGAATAAAATTGAGAAAAAGATTATATTTGGAGAAAAAATGAAACAGCAAAATAGATAGGCAAAAAAGAAAAAGAAAAATATTTTGGCATTGTTTTCAATATAATTATATTTGTCCATCCGCTCTGCTGGACCAGAATAACTACTTTTGATACTCACACTTTATATATAATATAGGTAAATAAAGATATAAAAAAAAATGTTATTTTAGAAAAAACAGTTGAGACTATATCAAAGAAAAAGAAAGAAAGACTTAGAGGGTGTTTGGGTGAGCTCATAAGCACTTCAAAACATTTTATAAGATGTTTAAAAACTTATAAGATGTAATGAAGTGTTTAGTAAAATTTTTTAAAAAATATCTTATTAACTTCTAAAATAAGATATTAGGAGCTTATAAGCTATTTTCAAAAAAGTAAAAAACTCCTAACCTATTTTTAAGATCTTCATATGCACTTTTAATTTTAACCATTTTAATTACAAAATTGTCATTACTAACATCTTATAAGTTAAAAAGTATTATTTTATCCAAGCACTTTAACAATTTAGTTTTAAAATAAGATCTAATATTTTATAAGCTTTAAAAATATTTTATAAGATATAGGAGCTTATAAAGATGCTTTAAATAAGCTTAGCCAAACACCCTTTTAATAATTTAAGCCTCACAAAAAATTGAAAAGATTCCAAACTATTTAAATAGTTGTCTCACTCTACTCTAATAGAATAATATTGAATAACATGAAGCATATCCAAATTTTGAAACATGGGACTAAATTTTCCGAAAATTCAGAACTTATTGTTCTTGTTCATAACTTCACGAGCTCTTTTTTTTATTCAAAAAAAAAAAAACACACACACACACACACACACACACACACATATATATATATATTGGTAAATGATTAAAGTAATTATAAAATAATTAGGATTTTTTTAGCTCAAGTTCAAGGTAACATCTAATGCACAGTAACATAATTAGGTTTTCAAACTCAAGCCCAAACTTATCAATCAAACACAAAATCAAGCCAAACTCGAGTTAGAACTTCTTCAGCTTGTCGAATTCAAACTCGATCTATTTTATTCAAGTTCGAATCCGAAGAATGATTAAAGCTCTGCTAAACTCATTAGTATTTGTAACCGTACCTCATTGAACCTAGTTTCACATACGATTTGAATAAAAAATAAAAACCATATGAGGAGGACAACGATGACCTTACTGCATCTACAGGTTTTGAATAATTCATGCAAGATAGCAACTTGATCCGCACCTCATCCGGCCAGATTTCATACATATCTCCTCGATATATGGTCGAAACGGGAAAGAAAGGTAATAACATTATTCTTCAATCAAAAAGGAGGAACAAATGTAAAACCATATGATCCTTGTACAAAATTGTATACTTCACCATCATATAATTCATAATACCAATTCCAAAGCCTGGTAAATTTGCCCTTACAATTTTTTTATTTTTTTATTTTATTTTTATTTTTATGTGTCCTAACAATCATATTCATTCACTTCCCAGAAGAGCTTTTTCCCGAATAATATTTTGTAACTCCTTAAGCTTCTCAGATCTGATATCGATTATCGAAGGAGGCGTAGGCTGAATAGATCCGTGTAATTCGACTAAGTTATAGAATTCTTCCTTGGTTATGCTCTTTTTCTCGACCAAAATATCGACAACAGCGTCCAAAAGTTCTCGATTTTGCCCAAGAATCTGCATGAAATATGCAGTATAATCTTAGTATCTTGTAAGTGGATCATACTAATATGGTGCAATGACTTGTCAACGTACCATTTTTGCACGTTCGTAACAATTCTCAAGGATCTGCATTGCCTGTAAATCGATATCCTGAAAATTGATTTGAAAACATCAAACATTAGAAAAGAGAAGGCATGCACCCACACATATATAGCGGTTGTTAGCAAAAGCCCACATAAGGTTTGGACCGTTTACGAGAAAAGTCTTCTATATTTTGAAATTACAGATACAATCTTGACGTTTGCTTCTTACAGATTTCACCATCTGTTAATCCCATTACAAAAACTTCAAGACCTGCCTTAGTCCAGAAAGATACTTGTAGTTTCAAGAAACTATAGGTATCTTTTTGTAGACGGACCAAACCTGAAAAAATATTAGTAATTAACCACATGTCTATGCATGGGCACGTGCATGATGACCCATATTCGCCATCAAACAAAAACCAAGCCGCATCAAGGTATTTCCCCTACTGCCTGGATTCAATCGGAGGGTTTGCCATGAAAAGGCTAAAAAAGCACCTCAACAAGTGAGACACGATACCCCAGTATATGAACTATCTCAAGTATCAAGAGACTAATTTGATGTAGGACAACAGTAGGTATCAATATACGTATAGCAATTATTAGCACAAGAGCAAGAAATAAATAGAGAATTACTTCGATCCTGTCTGCAACCCAGAAGTTGTTCAAGCCGTAATGCTTCTCAGAGAGGCCACCAACAACAAACTGCCGAGCAGTTGTCCTAGCATGATCTGCCGTCCGTGACCAGATGGTACTCAACTAGAAAGTACAAAAGCAATTGGGTGAAAATTTTAAGGAATTAGAATTACTTAGCACAGCCATCAATAAGTAACACATCTTTTAAACCCAAAAAAAAAAAAAAAAAGAAAGAAAAGAAAAGAAAAACACAATATTTTAACATTAACAAGTAATAAAAATATATATATATACACACAACTTTTTCTGCCGATATCCGAAGATGCAAAAACACATTTGCAAATTCAAGAAAACATAATGTAAGGCATTGTTACCTGACCCTTCCCATTCCACAGTTCATCAGCTGCGCGTGGCGCGAGTTGGATCGTGATGTAATCGAAGACGAATTGACGGCTGCACAAAAACGGAGGATTAACAAGTTTGACATGTGCACGTACGCATACATACAGGATAATTAACAATAAGAATACCAAGTTCAGTATGGATGTCCACAGAAAGCCATAATGCAGCAACAAATCTATGAAATGCAGCAACAAATCTATGATCATGGACTCCAGATTCCAGAATCAACGATGACGACTAAACATGAGTATTGCGCTTTTTGCAAGACTAATTTGTCCTATCCTCCAGGTTATGCATTAAAGTAAGGGTTAATTACTAAAAGGCACCCTAAATTCGGACTGTCCTTTTTTATCTTTTGAAATTACAGATACTCCTTAATGTTTGCCTCCATCTCACACATTTCAGCAGCCGTTAGTCGACGTAACTGAAATTTTACCAAACCAGCCTTAGTCGAAGGGGAGTATTTTTAAGTTCGATAGATATTAGAATTTCTTCGTAATCAGGTCAAATTTTAAGGGGGTTCTGGTAATTAACCCTTAAAGTGACTACTCGGAGATGAATTATTGGGATATATTGCAATATAAATTACAAGAGCCCCTATTTGAAATAACTGTTGTGATACATTTTTAGAGAGCAATATAAGAAAAACATACTTGTGAATAGATGTTTAAAAAGAGATACCTTAACATATCCGACGTGAATTTTATGTAGTTCCCTTTCGTTCGTATGTAACCATAGTCCCTTCCAGATCTTGGAGAAATTGTCATCTGCCATAACACAACAACAATGCAAAACAAGATGTCAAAATAAACAGGTATGCAGGAGGAAGAGAAAATTGAAAGTAGATTCACGACAGCATGTAGAAGCAGTTGAAATTAAAAGTACAGAACAACATACATATTCAAAATCTTTAAAGTCGGGGAAGTTCAGAGCTACTACAGCCAGTGCTGCTTGATTCATGGCCATTTGCTTCCATCCCTCGGTGCTCCTCTCTTTTCTATCTTGCAATCCTCGTTCTTCTATTTCTGCCGCTTGTAGCAAGTCATCAGTAGTAATCTGCACAAATCCAAACTGTTAATATATCGAAAGAATCCAAATTGCATGCATATATGTTCATGGCACGAGAGCATGCAATCTTGAATACAAATAAAATCTATGTATAACGTATTTACATTTTATGGCACTCACGGTCGGTGC
>JACFYI010003826.1:507067-542090 GCA_014898755.1 Handroanthus guayacan
ACGTTAGCAAGCTCCGCACCGACCATTCCAGTAGTCGCACTAGCAACAGCCATATAGTCCACATCTGGAGCCATTGGCTTGTTTCGGGCATGAACCTAAAACCAGAAAATTTGAATATTGCCACGAGAAGTTTGTGCCATGTGGACACGAAATCCAACAACTGCTGGTTTGAACATTTGGACTAATAATTAAGGTTTCATACTTCAAAATATCTACTTAAGTAGCTGGTGTATTGTAAGGAAATAAAACGAGAAAGAAATCAAACCTTCAGGATCTCAACACGGCCAATGAACCCAGGCTTGGGAATATGTATTTTGCGATCGAACCTCCCTGGTCGTACAAGAGCTGGATCCAAAATGTCAGGCCTATTTGTGGAAGCAATAGTAATAACTTCCCCTCTGCCTTCAAACCCATCGAGGCACACGAGAAGCTGAAGCATGTTTACGGTAATCACATATGAAAGTGGACTTGACATTTATTATTTGAAAACTAAAATAGATGTGCATGCTCAAGAGACCTGATTTAAAGTAGCATCACGTTCTTGTCCGCCAGACCCCTTGATTAAACCACGTGCCCTTCCAACAGCATCCAGCTCATCAATGTAAACGACAGCTGGAGCCTGAGTAAATTCACATGAATAACTCCATCAGATAACAAGAGATTACTATGAAACAGCTCGAGAAAAAGGTTCATCAGACGATAACATAAGACTAATCAGCAAGAAAGACATAAAACTTGACAAAAATTGTACATAATGGCCCCGTAGACATAACGTGTTGTGGATTTCCAGTATTCCACAACGGCCATAAATAATTGCACGGATAGAAAATCTCACATTTTCCTTTGCTTCTTGATAGAGTGCTCGAACTCGAGCAGCACCAACCCCAACATATATTTCGACAAACTGAGCAGCGGAAATCGAGAAGAAGTTTACACCAGCCTCACAAGCCACAGCTTTTGCTAATAATGTCTTCCCCACTCCAGGGGGGCCAGAAAGAAGTATGCCACCTAAGTAATTGAAAGATAGTTCCAGAAGCACATTAGGAACGAGAAGAATAACACAGTAGAATAAAAAAGGATCATTGTTAGGGCAGAGATGTAATATCTAAGTATCTGGTTGAAAGGAAAAATACTTGTTGCATCACTAGTTGTGCCTCGTGAACCAAGTTGTAGGTCGCAGAAGAAATTTTTTGCACTACAAATGCAAAGACCAGGTAATTTCTATTACTCAGACTTTGTATTAATCAAGACGAGTAAATACGTACTTTAGCAACTTACAATTTCTTTCATCAGGTCTTAAGAGCTAAGGAACCATACAATAGGTTTGTAACACCAAACGAACAATTTAATAGGCCAAACTACTAGAAGCTATAAGTTGCAAATAACCGACTTCAAAAACTAAGTTCTAAACCGGCACATAATATCTCCATTGCCATAAACTAAGAGCAAAACCAGAGTCTATATGAGTATTAAACACAGCAATCTAACCGCAGAACTTCCATTTCCAATCTCCCAGATTAATACGAGATAGAATTGGCTATTAAAAGATAATGTGTATCATATGAAGTCACCATGTAGCTGGAGGCAGAAAATATCATGTAAACATTAAACTTTGCTAAATGCAGCAAGCTGACCTGGTATTCTGACTCCACGCCTACGATATATTTCTCCTTGGGTAAAGAACTTTACAACCTCCTCAAGCTCGAACCGAATTTTCCCAAGCCCAGCAACATCTGAGAACTTCACATCCAGTCCAGTTTCCATGTACTGTGGAATTTTCTTGCTTTGAGCCCGTCTAACACGTGCACCAGACTTCATAAATTGCTTTGCCATTTTCATATAAGGATTATCTTCCCCCTTGCCTCTTTCTTCCTCATCATCTCCATCCTCAACTCCTGCCCATTCCTTCTCCATCTCCCTTATCTTCATCTTCTCCTCAGCCTCCGCCCTTTCTATCTTCATCCTATCCTCGTAATCCTTCTTCTGTTTCTTATAGTTAACAACAACGACACGATAAAATAAATAGAAGAAAAAAAGTCCTAGAATTGTGGCAACATTTGAATCATTAGCTAAGCTCTCCCAAAATAATTCCATTTCTTCGGCGTTCTGTCGTGCTTTTTGCAATTTTTCCTCATACTTTATTCTGTTCATTTCCATCCTTTTTTGCTTCTCCTCCATTTTCTTTTCCATTTTTAGTGCCTTCTCCATCATCTCCGTCTCTGCCCTCATCCTTGCCAACTCCTGTTTCGTTGTCCAGTTAATCTCCTCGCGCACTCTCTGCAACTCCATTGCCCTCTTAGACCGAGGCTTTGGCTTCAGAAACGAAGACATCCGTGTACGTATTTTCGACAAAAACCCAGGATGAGACTTCGGAACTTCCGGCTTCTTCAAAGGGGGAGTGTACGCATTTATACAGAGCCGATTAATCTGCAACTCATCCCATTCTTCCCAAAAATTTGAATCATCAACTGAAGGCAACACTATCCTAACAACCTTATTATCCTCCAAAACCGCCAAAACGACCTCCGGACGCTGCTTTAATTCGGCATTGGGTGGCTTAATAACATGCTTAAGCTTATTTTCCCTTCTCAAATCCAAGATTTCGCTATATGCGAGCCTGTTCGATACCACAGGAAGCCCTTGTGTCCACTTTTTCAATTCCTCAGGGGTTAATGCTTCAGTTTTTTTACCCAATCGCTTCTTTTCAGAAACTTTAGGTGCAGCTGAAGACGGTTGAGGGAGTGAACCTGAGATTACAGTTAGTGTAACTGAGAATTTGAGTAAATTCAAGGGTGCCCTCCTGAATCTTGATTCTTCTTTATCTTCCCCAAGTTCATCGCGATTTTCTAGCAGATTTTTGCATGAAACTGGGTAAAATTTTTTGGGAATTTGGATTCTGGGATGGTGGGTATACAGAGGAAACGAGGGCAAAAATGAAGATTTGAGAATGCAATTACAGGCCATTGAATTCGTTAACTGCTAAGGAAGAGAGATAAATCATAAAAGTTAAGAAAATTCAGTAACATGTTAATGCACTCTTGCAGACAAGAATTTGTGATAAGATAAACAACAGAGCCACCGCCGGCGGGGGTGGCGGAGAGGGTTATCGTCGATCGACGGTGATATCCCGCAAAGAGGAGCCCATTTATCATGGGCTCTTATTAATGTCTTTCGTATTGGGTCATAAGCGCAGCCCATTATGTTTTATTAAGATTTTATTCGATTTTTGGTATATTTTTAAATAGGATTATCATATTCATTTGTCCATGATTTTTATTTGGCTTTGATGTCATAAAAAATATCAAAATTTTATTTGTGAAGAAATATGATTTTTGTTATGAATTCAACTATATTAAATATATTTGAGCAGTATGCAAATCATGCTTTGAGTTATATTATTATGTTTTTGTATATTTTGTATGATTTGTTGTGTGTTGAAAAGTTGCTTAAATTAAACATTCATCTAAATATAGAAATTAGTTGTGTTAGTGATCATATGGAAAAATTAATTGGCTTTTGTGAAAGATGAAGCAAACAGTACAAAAAAAGAATGCATGAAAGAATTTGAGTCATTTGACCTTTACAGCAGAAACATCTATTTAAGCGCGCAAATTGCTTGAACAAAACATTCACTCAATTCATAAAATAAGTACATGTAGGTTATAAATAGTAAGGTTGATCAATGTTGCATAAAGACAAATCGTGCAGAGATGGTGAACATGTGAAAAATTAGGTTCATATTCAACCTTAAGTCAATAACATCAATACAAGTATGATCATGATATGATTGATAATGTGTAGAGATTATATCACGTAGAAGTGAGAAACATGTGAAGAAGCTTATATCCATTGTCGCTTCTACAATGAGGACGTAACCATCAATTTTCAATCTTAAATCATTTAAAAGTTAGATTATCATCGTGACAGCATAACTCTCATCAAATCTGAGGAGCTGTTTCCAGTAAATTTATCGAAAATATAATTTCATTGTCAAACAAGCGCATAAGTTAGCTGAAGTGTGTGTAAATTAACCCATACACTGGAAGCCTACATAATCCCATAATCTTAAAATCAAATCCACCCAATCTTAAATCTTCCTAATACACTTCCATGTAGAAAATTAAAAGCCTCAAAAGGGTGCAGAAAGTGGCTCTTTAACCCCAAACTCGTGTCGAGGGGACTCCGTTGCAAGCGTAGAAGAGGAACATTGGCAAGATGTCTCCACCCTAATGCACTCTTCTACCTCCTTCTGCGGTGGTTTCGAATCGGAAACTGTCGTCGTCGTCTCCATCTCTTTGATTTCGGCAATCGTCTTCTGTCTCAAAAAGATATGCAAATAATTATTATGAAGTATATAGAACTCGTATAATGTATACCACTATCAAATCAAAAGGAAATTAGTTACAGCATATTAAAGTAACAATACAAAACTTATCATAAATTATATTTTATCCAATCAATAATTTCGTTTGTTCTCAATAAAGATTTTTACCACAGTTTGTGTCTAATTGTACTGGTAGCAATTAATCACACATGTAAAGTCTTGTGACAATTATTAGGATGACTTTTATTGTTAGTTTGTTATTAATATTATTTACATATATCATTAATTATCATTACCAACATCTTAAAACATAATTTTTACATGTAATATCTTAGGGCATCTTTTTTTGTTAGTTTGTTACTAATATTATGTTGAAGCATATATTTTGGGGTGGGTGTAGGGCAGATGATTTTCAAGCAAACACCTTGTTCATTGATAGAAAGATCATCAAGATTTCATGATCCGCTACCGAACTAATTATTCCAATTCCAAGAGCTCAACATATGTTATTAATGATCATATATAGTTGAATTTTTCTCTTAATTTTTCATTGTAATTGATATTATATTTTCCCCTAGTGGACTTACCTCATTCATCTTACTTGAGGCTTCATCAGCTTCCTTCTTTTGAACTATATCAACTGCAATTTCCTTCATATTAACCACAAAATCTTGTTAATCGCATGTACTTGCCAAAAAAATATTTTGAAAAGAAAATTGCAAAAAATATTTCGAAGAGAAAACAAAAAATAAAATAAAATAGTGCGTTTCTGAAACACGGACGTACTCTAGCATAATTGATTTGCCCTTGATCTAAAGTACGAGGCTCTGTTTCAATGGAGCAGCAAAAATTTGCCATGAATAAAATGCAATTTCAAGAATTTTTTGAAATAGATTTTAAGTTAAAGTAGAACATCAATGGTATTAATTCTTGTTAGTATATAAAGCTACTAGACTTTGCATTTAATTTTTACAGCTAGGAAATCACGGATCATATTGACTTTACATTCGAGAAGTTTAGGTGGGGAAAAGATTTACATCTCGTGTCTCTAGTTTTTTTGAAACTTTTTTCCTTTTTTTTTTCTTCTCCTTAAGAATACTTATCTTGATATTTTGACGTTGATTTAATTATAGGAATATTTTTATTTTATGTGACATTACAAATTATAAAAAAATTAGGCATCCTACTATGGAAAAATTGCTAGAAATTAATTACTTAGCTAGGGCTACTAGTTAAGGTACATATTTTCTATATTCTTAAAATAATAAAATAATTAGCTAAGGTTAATTTTGTAGCTAAGTTTTAGCTACAAAAGAACCTGCTATAAATTTTGCTATAGTTAATTTCGTTGTGAGTTGGAAGCAAGTACTCTCGTAAGATACAAAACTATGTATAGCTAATGATTTTTGGTATTAAAAAATATACTTTTGCTATAAAAAATTTGTAGCTCCAGCGACAAAATTAACGACCTGAAATTTTTTTCATAGTGGATGTCTAGATTTTTAGTAGTGATAGTACCCCATGATTGTTAGTTTATATGATGAAAAACTTAAACGAACAGGTGTAACTCTACAATGCTGGCCCCTTGAAAATCTAAGATAACTAAAATATTGCAAGTAGGCCTACTGTTAATTTAAAAATAAGACTATTATTGTATTTCTTTAAATTGTAGGGGATGTTCTGCAATTGGTTAAATCTTCAGGGGGCATTGAGGTAACTATGTTCCTTTTTTCTTTTTTTCTTTTTTTTTTTCTTTTTTTCCGTTAACTACTTTTGCAACGCGTGAACTCTTGAATTAAGGTCTTCACGAGGGGAAAATTAATACTTCAACTTTTGTTTCAATTGGTTAGTAGATACATAAAACTTAAGACTTCATCAACAATTAAAGATTTTCATTGGTTACAAAGAAATAAGTGGTTTTTTTGGAAATATTCCGTATGTAATTTTTATGACACGATCATAACTATGATATTGATTTGAATTTGGGCTACGGCTCATCTTGATTAGTTAAAAGGTTCGTATATTTGTATTTAACAAGTTTCACAATCAAGGGATTTGTATACCTTCATGTGTTAATTACGGATGTACTTCGACTATAATATGCCGGATGATGAGTTTGAACTTGAGATCAAATATTTTTTAGGGTTGTCAAAAATCTAAGCAAAAACCATCCAATAATTATGTTGATAAAGATCGTGTCAGTAGATCATCGTGGAATGGTTAACATCATTTTTAAATAAAATTTAGACAAAAGAATGCATGTGTTTGTTATATGATTCCATGTATTTATAGGAGGGTGATAAAGTGAATATATAGTGTCACATTTTATTGCCATGCATGGTCATATCGTGTTTTGTACCACGTGAATAAGATAGATAGTAGAATTTATAAATTATATGTAGTTTTGAGTGAGTTTGAATTCAACCCCCTAAAAATCTACAAATCATAACGTGTTTTGGCATAAATCAAGTATAATGAGGATGAAACCATCATTTTCCCTTCATTTTTATAGTAATTAACTGATTGATGAAAAGATAATCAAATTCTTTACATGAATTTGAATTTGAAATTAACTTTGCAAACAAAAGCAAAGCCGAATTTGAAATTCTTTATATCAATTTGAATTAAAATTGGTCGATAAACTCGTTAGATATGATAGACCTTAAGCTTGACTCATAAATATTGAGCTCAAAACCATTTAAAAAGAATAAATACAAAACACTTCACCTGGTACTACAAAATTATTGATTTTTTGCAACCTAAAGATCAAAAATCATGATGGAATTAGTAGCGAATAATCTAAAATTAATAGTCATAGTAGATGTGGTAGCCAATGATCCCCAAAACCATAGTGGAAAACATTATTTGCTGTGTTTACACTGAGGTAAAAAAATTATCCACCATGACTATATGTCGTGGTAGATTTTTTGTTACTCTCATCGAAATCACGAATCATTGCCATGATGAAAACGAAGTAAATGACTTTCTATTATCATTTTTTCTATTATTAGCTTTGATAATTGCTCAAATTTTTTTGTAATATGGCCTCAATTTTGTTATTTTCATATATTACTTAAAAAATAATTTAGAAACGTGCATTAATGAATCTTTGACAAAATATGAAAGAAATGGCATGTGATCTCATTTGTCTTTCAAAAAGTATTCTTGCAATTTTCATCATTTTCACCTGAAAATGTCAATCTTTAGCCTCTTTCCACTCAAAATATTCGCCTTAGTAAAATTAATAAATTGCTATATCAAAATGTTTCTATTCTATCAAGTTCAAAATCAAATATTGTCCCCCCCGCCCCCTCCCAGAATATATATATATATATATATTAACATTCCAAAATTAATATTAGAATGAAAATCTTAATAATTACTATACATGCATACTTATATACCATGATCATCATAAATTCAAAAATATGTTTATTATATCTTTCAATTATTACTCTAACATAAATACATACATTTTAAGTATTTCATTAATATGATGAAATAAAAATTTGATACGACACTATAATGACACAAAAATATAAAACATTTTTTTAAAAAATAAAAAAATGTATTTTTATGATTTACGCATAATTATACTGCCCCATTCAGAATGATGATGACAGATGATATACAGATGTCACCATATTTCCCACCATCCCAACATTCATCATCATCATTTCACTTTTCATTTATCATGTCACGTTTATTTCTCATGCATGTTGTATGTGTCTAAATAAAAATGAATATATACATGCCCATGGCATAGGCATGGTTGTACATGGGAAAAGTAAATTGCTAGAAAATTAATTTTTTATTTTAAATTATGATTTATATATTATAATTAGCCAGCATCATAAAGTTAATTAGAATTAATTGTTTCAAATGATATTTCTTATATAATATGCATGCGTTAATTCTTTTAAAGGTTGTGATATCACTACTTCGTTAATATAGAAAACCTTTATACTTATGAGTTACAACAATAGATATATATATATACACACATAGAATCTAAAAGACAATATGTGTTCGAAATTGCAAGAAGTTAGAGCTTTGGTGGGTGTTTCAAGAAAATATATAGGGATGATTGCTGAATTAATGATACTCACAAATGCTATATGTAAAGAGTTCCAAAAAGCTCACACTCACCCATTACTTGTGTCATGTTACTCATACAATTCTCGTTCGACATGATTCCTTGAAATTTGCTGTAACTTCGCGTCATGGATTTGGTGCAACATCTAGTTAAGGACAATAATCTTTCATAATGAACCCCTGAGTATTGCTAGCTCCATCCTTCCTTTTCTGTATTCTTGATAATAGTTTCCCTTCACAACCGATAGTCATCGGTTTTCATGTTTAATGAAAGACATTTAATTTTGAATGGTTTAATTCGATCAATTTTCTAAATTAATGCTCAATTTTCAAAAACAATATATGGTTTCTCGATATTAAAAAGTATAAAAATTTTAGAATTCACTCATGAATAAATAACATGAATAACATTATTTTTAAAAAAAAAAAGAAGAAGGAGATATGTTTATCAAATGTCTTACTCCCCTATTAAATTTTTACAAACAGAAGCAAAAGTCACTTTACGAAATATATTTTCGATACTTTTTCAATAACTAAAAATTCAAAATTTGTTAGCAAAAGCATGCAAAACACCCTCTAATTAATTATATATATAAAATCACCCTCAATGCAAATACATCTACCTTCATTTTGAAGGAAAAAATGAATGAAAATAGAGAGAATAGACAAGAGTGGAGTGTAAAATATATATTAGTGAAAAAAGATATTTTTATATTATATATATATATATATATAATATAAGTATGTTGTAATTGTAATGGAGTAGAATCGAGGAGGCGCATGCAAAGCCCTCATCATGGTGTCCTCTTTCACCCAAAAAGTATCATCCCAATATGCCTTCTTATTTCCACCTATTTACCCTCTTGCCACTCATATTTCTTGCCCCATTCCCTTTATTCACCAATCTTTCTAGTGGGATGATTAATTACCTCAATATTTATTAACGTTTGATCTGATTATAAAAATATCTATTATATTTTCTCAACATTTTTTAATGCATGCTTGATCTGATTGTGAAAATATCTGTGCATTTTAAAAAATTATAGTAATACTTTCAATTATTAAATTAATGAGAAATCTATCGCCTTCCTCAAAAAAAAAAAAATTAAAAAAATATAAACAAACAAACAAACTTATAATTTACATGGAGTATGATTGTAACTAGGCCAATCTTAGTGATTGTCGAGACGATTATCCCTTTTCTACTTATAAATATATGTACACAATAATATCTCTTATATTGACCATATATAATCTCGTGTTGATAACTAATATTGTGAAACGTTTAAAATATTTGAATTGGAGAGGATTGACTAGGAAAAAACTCAATTTTCCAATTTAATGATCATGAGTTGACTTCATAACACATCAAATACATTGTAATATCATGAGGTCCTGATCTTTTATTTGATTCTTTGAATGCTAAAAATAAAGTATGCCAAAAAATTGTGAAATTAGACTCTATTTAAATTTATAGAACCAATCCATGAATTATTTCAAAATGATAAATTAAATATGAAAAAAATTGCAAAATAATAACCATATAATTAAAGTTAACTTTCGTATTGAGTTTCATCTATATTCAAGAAAGCAATTTTCAACCAAAAAAAATTTAAAAATCATTCCAATATTAAATATATTCAAAATTTATCATAATCACTCAAAGCTAGCTCTAGAAATGCATTTTATTTATTCATTATCTTTTAAATATTTTTCAATTTCTTTAATCCAACCAAGACACCATGACTAGGATAATGTAGTCCAGACGCTAGACAGTAAATCCCATTCATAAAATATTCCAAATCCAGCGTTTTTCTTCACATCACAGTATCATGGATAGTATCTAAAGCCACAGACATCTACATCTACATACACAAAAAGTAAAACCAAAAAAGCTAACGAGCAAATGGAGAAGAAAACACAGTAAAAAAACCCATCCAAGGAACAAAACTAATCCCAAATAGTAAAGGGCTCCACCAAGCACTCTCCTTTACCCCTTTCCATGTCCTTTACCAACAACTCCTTTTCAGTTTTCATGTCATCACCTAGCAGCCCAGATCCATTGATTGAAGAAATTTTTTGTTTTTAGATGAGTTGAAGAAGATTCTTGGAGCTAGCTATGGGATTTTATGTCGGCTTTGCTTATTTTGTTTGGATTCAAACTTTGTCTGAGTTAATCTTTTTTAGTTGAGTGAAAAAGGAAAAAAAAAAAAAAACCCTTTTGTGAGTTCTTGAATCGGTTACTATGAAGGAAAGCTTGTGGGATTGGAGGTCGACTTGGGGGATGGAAGTGATGATGTGAGAGAAAGTGTTTTTCCTTTTTTGTGTTTTCTTTTTTGGGATTTTGTTTTGTGGGGTGTGTGATTCTTGGGGCTTCTTTTTATTTTCTTGTGTTTGGTGCGGGGTAATATGGTGTCTTTTACATCAAGATTTGTTGCTTTTCTTGTTCAGTCAAGTTAAAAATATTCATAATCTTGTAACATGGTGCTCATTAGCAAAACTATGGGTCTACGCTTTAGGCCTTAGTGTTTCTATCTTCTGTTAAAAAGGGCCAATTCTTGATAGTAGGTCACAAGTGTTTGAAGTGAAGAAAAGAAAAAAGATTGGATTGGAGGTTGAGCTTCTTAGATTGATTGAGACTTGTGATTCTTGGAGATGGCAATGTCTTGTAAGGACACTAACAAGGCGGCCGCAGCAGCAGCTGCGATGGATAACGGGAAGTATGTCCGTTACACGCCGGAGCAAGTTGACGCCCTTGAGAGGCTATATCATGAGTGTCCTAAGCCAAGCTCGATGCGTCGCCAGCAGCTTATTCGTGAATGCCCCATTTTATCCAACATTGAGCCTAAACAAATCAAAGTGTGGTTCCAAAATAGAAGGTATACTCTTGTTTTGATTGGTTGAGTGGGATTTGAAGTGAAAAATTCTTGGATAGGAATGTGAATTTTGAATGATTGATCTAAGTCGATATTTATTTGATAGATTCATAGTACTCTGATTTGTTTGAGTTTATGGTAAGTTTCAATGATGGGATATTTTGAGTTATTCGTTTTGTTGGAAACACAGATGTAGAGAGAAGCAAAGAAAAGAGGCGTCGAGGCTTCAAGGTGTAAATAGGAAGCTGACAGCCATGAATAAGCTCTTGATGGAGGAGAATGACAGGCTGCAGAAACAAGTATCGCAGTTGGTATATGAAAACAGCTACTTTCGCCAGCATACTCCAAGTGTGAGATTCTTGAAATCTTATACAAACGAAATTATTGATCAAACACCATAATTTGCATAATCTTAGTGATATAAAAAGGGGTCTCGAGAAAATTAATAGGGATATTCATATTCCGTTTCAGAACGCACTTGCTACAAAAGACACGAGCTGTGAATCGGTGGTGACGAGTGGTCAACAACACCACTTGACGCCTCAGCATCCGCCAAGGGATGCAAGTCCTGCGGGGTGAGTAGTGGGGCTATGGTTGTCGGGTCATTTTCGTGATGGAATGAAGTTTATAGGTGTCTTTATCGTGGTTTGAGAACCAATTATCTTCGTGGTGTGTGTTTGTGGGTGGCTTATGGGGGTATGTTTGCTTTTTGTACTTTTTTCAGGCTTTTGTCCATTGCAGAAGAAACTTTAGCAGAGTTTCTTTCAAAGGCCACTGGAACTGCTGTTGAGTGGGTCCAAATGCCTGGAATGAAGGTATAGTGCTTCTTGATTTTGTAACTATGTAGTATTTTTTATTTTGTCTTGATGTATGAGTTGATTTAATATCGTTTTATGACATATATCCTCGATATATTTTAATACACAGATAGAGCGTTTCTGACTAGGGAAAATTTAAGCTAAAATGTACTAGAGTCTCAATGCTAATTCTACTCCAGTTTTTTCTGTCAGAAAAGGGTTATGTGAAAATATTTATATTATCCTTATTTCATAAAGTGCAGGAATATAATTTAGGTGACAAGATGGTAATTTAAAACTCAAAATTTTCATCATTTTTGGCTTATAGCTGCAAAGATTCGCAACTTTTACCACTCACTTTCGTTACTAACATCTAAATTTCTCTGAATGAGAATTGCTTTGTCTTAAAGAAGTAACACCAAATGCCCTATTAAAATACGAGCACTTATGGTCAATTTATTTCATAGATTTATTTAGTTTTTGCTCGACTAGCGTTGCTTAGTGCCCCGATAAATGAGGCACACACTATTTGCATTACAATGACAGTAGATTTGTTTGCTGTAGATTTGAACCAGATATCATTTTCACCGATATCATTTTTGTTAATTTTGAATAGCCTGGTCCGGATTCCATTGGAATCGTAGCTATTTCTCACGGTTGCACTGGCGTGGCAGCAAGAGCTTGTGGCCTTGTTGGTCTAGAGCCCACGAGGGTAAGTTCACTATATTATTTCATCGCTTGTTTCTCACATATAATCTTACTTTGACTTCAAGTTGAAAGGAAAAGTCAATAACAGATGTATATTTCAGGTTGCAGAAATCCTCAAGGATCGGCCGTCGTGGTTTCGCGATTGCCGAACAGTGGATGTTATCAACGTGCTGCCTACTGCCAACGGTGGAACCATAGAACTTTTATACATGCAGGTGGTTATTTATCATAATTAAGGTACTTCAATTACTCGTTGCATTTCGCATACATAGTAACGGGCTTATGAACTTGAAATTTTAGTTATACGCGCCTACAACTTTGGCGCCAGGACGTGACTTTTGGTTGTTGCGTTATACTTCCGTCATGGAAGACGGCAGTTTAGTGGTATGTGAACCTTAAATTCTTTTTATTTCCGGTGGTTTTTGACCTTGGAATTAAGAGTTTTGGTATAAACCGATTTAATGACAACAGTTTTATTCGTTTTCGGATGTGATAATCAGATTTGTGAACGATCACTTAGTAATACGCAAAACGGTCCCAGCATGCCACCCGTGCCGAACTTTGTGAGGGCCGAGATGTTGCCTAGTGGTTACCTAATTAGACCTTGTGACGGTGGAGGATCGATTATCCACATTGTAGATCACATGAATTTGGAGGTAATAATATTTCTGTCACATCTAACGTAAAAAGTGCTACTTCTGTCACAAATATTTTTCTCTTCGGTTACTTTTTAGTTTCTAGCACACTTTGGACATTTAAAGATATCTAATTTTATTGAAAGCAAAGACTTATCGATTTTTTATTATATTTTATTTTATTTTTTTAAGATGGACAAAATTCCATGTTGGATGGCTCTTTCTCATTATTAGACATTGCAAAAGGGCCGAGCAGAAAACGCTGAATTTTTAACATAGATGAAGAACCTTTATCTCACACGGTTGCAACTTTACTAAGTTTAAATAGCCATTTTTTTGGCCAGGCGTGGAGTGTTCCTGAGGTGCTACGTCCACTCTATGAATCTTCAACGGCACTCGCCCAAAAGACCACCATTGCTGTAAGAACTTTATGTTATTTTCTTGAATACTTTGCAACAGAGGTAACAAATAAGCCTATATCAATTCTTTGCTGCCCCAATACAGGCTCTTCGTCAACTTAGGCAGATAGCTCAGGACATTTCGCAGACAAATGTAAGCAACTGGGGTAGAAGGCCAGCGGCTTTACGAGCACTTAGCCATCGGCTGAGCAGGTCCAGGCGATTCTACTTATTTTGATTCTTTTTTCAGTTCATTTTGGTGTCTTGTTTTGTATAATTTTCTTGTTAATTATGCAGGGGATTTAATGAGGCTCTGAATGGCTTTAGCGACGAGGGGTGGTCGTTGATAGGCAATGATGGCATCGATGATGTTACAATTCTTGTGAACTCCAACCCAGAAAAATTAATGGGGTTAAATATCTCTTTCGCGAGTGGATATACATCCATTTGCAATACCGTCTTGTGTGCCAAAGCGTCTATGCTTTTACAGGTTAGTTCACTTGACACGTTTTTTCTTTTTTAAATTTGTTTGGGATGCAAAATGGCTGTCAGGCAGTTTATTGTGTAGTTCAATAATGGGACTCAATCAAGAGAATGCGCAACTGTAGAAATGCCGTTGTTATAACCTATGGTTCATTAGATTTACAATTTAAAGGACATAACAAAAACTCGATAAACATGTAGTGCTTATAAGTATAGGATACGAGATTCTTGGACGAAAACAAACCAAAACCCTGAAATCTGTGTGGGACAAATGGAGGGTTCATCTTTAGGAGTTTCCTGTTTTCTTCTATTATTATCACTAGACTGAATCTCTTGTTCACTTTTATCTTCTTCCTTGGGTTCAGAATGTGCCTCCGGCAATACTACTACGGTTTTTGCGAGAGCACCGGTCGGAATGGGCCGACAACAACATCGATGCTTACTCAGCAGCGGCGGTTAAAATTGGTCCTTGTACTTTGTTAGGGACTCGAGTTGGTAATTACGCAGGTCAAGTGGTCCTTCCGTTGGCTCAGACTATAGAGCATGAAGAGGCAAGTGCATTCAAATTTTGTCCAAATATTCGGTAGTTTAAGACTATGATATTGGTGTTTTGTCACAATTTGATTCAAGTTTTATGCGTTCCATGACACTTATAGCTTCTCGAGGTAATTAAGCTGGACGGTGTCAGCCAATCTTCTGAAGATGCAATGATACCAAGGGACATGTTCCTCTTGCAGGTAAATTTTGTTGCCCAATTTCATTTGAAGCTTTTTCTTACTGTTTCCTCTTTTTAATGCAATAGACTTTTCCCTTTCGCGCTACGTTGGTGATGACTGTATCTCCGTTGATGTCGTTTTAGGATTTTCGCGACTTATATTTTTATCCACTTTGGTGATTTATATTATATAATCTCTCGATTTTAGTGAGAGTTTGAGCGTTAAGACACATAAAATTCACTTGTCTCCTTATGTCGAAGTTATTTATATGCTGGTGGAGGCACAATTTAATTCCTTGAAGTCACTTGTACGTATTAGTTGCTACGTATAATTGACCATATTTCATCCTTTGTTCGTTTCTTTCTCTCGTAATTTGGCAGCTGTGTAGTGGGATGGATGAAAATGCAGTTGGCACATGTGCGGAACTCATATTTGCCCCTATTGATGCCTCGTTTGCCGAAGACGCTCCTCTCCTGCCCTCCGGGTTCCGCATCATTCCTCTTGATTCTGGAAAGGTGAGTACTCTTATGTAGTTTACGTCTTTCCGATTGTGTTGTTGCCCTTTCTAATTCGAGGGAAGCCAAATGTTTGTGATGAACGAGTTTATGGTAACTCTATTAGGTGGAAAAGAATGATCCTCTGTTAGGTGGAAAACAATGATCTAGGGGTTGTTAGTAACAACTTTAGAAGAGTGATCTTCAATTTTAAATTGAATTTTAGTTGTTTTGGAGTTTTCAGAATTTGGAAGTGATGCTTTTGCTTCTACTTTCGATTGATTTCTATTACTAACTTATTGGATTTCTATTTTTGGAATATCTCCAATATTATGTAGGAAGCTTCAAGTCCAAATCGCACCTTGGACCTTGCTTCTGCTCTTGAAACCGGGACAGCCGGCAATAAACCATCGAATGACCTTTCTGTTACCACCACTACAAGATCTGTCATGACAATTGCTTTCGAGTTTGCATTCGAAAGCCACATGCAGGATAACGTTGCATCAATGGCCCGACAATACGTACGGAGCATTATATCATCCGTTCAACGTGTAGCATTAGCTCTCTCCCCAACTCACCTCGGTCCTCATGCCGGTCTTCGATCACCGCTTGGGACTCCCGAAGCACATACACTCGCTCGTTGGATTTCCCAAAGCTATAGGTACTTCACATCAACTATCCTATAACCTGATGTATTTTGGTTGCTCTAGATAAAAAAAAGTTTGTCTGTTTCTCTATCTTTCTAGGAGCTATATGGGTGTCGAGCTTCTCAAATCAAGTGGCGAAGGGAGTGAATTGATCCTTAAAGCTCTATGGCATCACTCGGACGCCATTATGTGCTGCTCCATGAAGGTATAGTCCGAGATAGTTTCGGTATCAATTTTTGGAGTTTTAGATGGTCTCTTACTTTCCCTTCAAATATGGATTGCTTCACTTTTGTAGAACTGTGATTTTTCTTGTTTGTTCTTTATCTTACCCTAGCCTGGGAACTTTCGAACTTCTTCTACAGGCAGCTCCTGTTTTCACCTTCGCAAACCAGGCTGGTCTTGACATGCTCGAGACAACCTTGGTCGCACTTCAAGACATACCTCTGGAAAAGATATTCGACGATCATGGAAGGAAAAACCTCTGCTCCGAGTTTCCACAGATAGTGAATCAGGTCAGTCGTTTCTTACTATCTTACTCATTCCTCTTCTACATTTGTCTAAACTGCGACTCATTCTTGTTGCTTATCCCATCGTCATAAAAACCTTAAAAACTTCATTAAAGATGCTGTTTTTGGTGTGTCTTTATATGAACTTCCTAAGATGTACTCATTATTATTTTTTATTAGGGATGATTACTTCGACACCCCTTGAAATTTGTTATAATTACCAAAACATCCTCTGAGGTTGGCAGATTATTCATGACCAAGTTGCCGCTCGATTACTCAATACACTTAAATAAAAGCACACGAACTCTTTTTGATTTTTTTTTCGTAACAACCTTCTAAAATGTCCTCATTATTCATTAATATTATGTATTTAAGCGTCATCACTACAATTTTTTTTAGTAATTATCACTAGATTACTCACAATCAATTTCTCAGTAACTACACCCACCGGGCCACTTATATAATCTCATGCGTATAATTGTATTTCGATTCAGATGCATATACATTGACTGTGCACTAAATGCCAATATCTAATTTATAAGCACGTGAAAAGACACGTTTAGAATTTTCAAGTACATTATATCATAAATAATCTAACAGAAACTTGAGAACTTATCGGCCTTTTATATTGGCGACTTTATACGACAGGGTTTTGCATCTCTTCAAGGCGGCATCTGTTTATCGAGCATGAGCAGGCCCGTCTCGTACGAGAGAGCCATAGCGTGGAAAGTTCTGGACGAAGATGATAACCCACATTGCTTCTGCTTCATGTTCGTTAACTGGTCGTTTGTTTGATAGCTGTAAGAAACAGAACAGGAACAGTTCTAATGACTCGATTTTCGTTTTGTTTAGTGTTTTATGACACAAGAACCTCGTTTGATCTTGCTTTTGCTTTTGCTACATGAACAATGTTGTTTGTGATGATGTTTTACCTCTATGGAAGTGTGGTTGTTTCCCTTTGTTTCTTGTTTTGGTAAGTCTTTATGAAATAATTACTTTGATGAAAAAAAAGAAAAAAGATGGTAAAGTTATAACAGGTTGATCAAAACTTCTTTTAGATCCAACATTAAATTTTTGGTTTGTGGATTTTAGGAAGGAAAATAATAATATATATATATATATATGTAAATATTTTAGGGGAAATAATATAATTTTGTGCTTTTGTCTCTTTGCATCTTTACCTTTTGCTTATTTTCCTCATCAAATTTCTTGATTAAAAAATAACATGAATTTTCATGAATATGCCATAATCATTGGTTGCTATATATATATATATATATATTTTCAAATGAGACCCTTAAACACAAGTTAATTTTTGAAGAAAGTGAAAATTTTTAAAGGAAGTTATAGTGAAAATTGAGATTTTCAGAGAATGAAAGTTAAATATATAAATGTTGCAGAATAGTGTGAAAGCTGGTTTTAAATTTGAGCAATTTTGCTTAATTTTAAAGAATAGAAAATTATTTCCAAACACATAACAAATAATTAAAATTTTAAAATATGCTTTTATTAAATTATTGCTAATATTTACTGAATCAAGTACTGTCATATGATCCGTCACAAATCAAAATTCTAAAATTATGAAAATATTAAATTCTTACGAATAAATAAATGGAAAAAAAAATGGTGCAAGAACTTCTCATATTATGAAAGGTTGATATAACATGTGTATAAGAGTTAAATCAACTGAATATTCAATCTCTTCAAAAATGAAAGAAAATAGTGTATGCCTATATATAAATAAATTAGATTTTACCCTAATTTATACTTTGATTTTCAAAAACTTTAATATATCAAAGGATAGTAATATGGATATTCCTATGTCACCTACTTTATCTTGTCCTTCTTCTCCCTAGTTTCTTTCTATGCAAAATCAATCATAATTACATTTCTATATAATTAATTCCATACTATATAATTAATCTCCCTACTTTTTTCTAATATATATTTTCAAATAATCATATCTTTCATCTTCATATTTTACTTATTTGAAAGAAATAAAATATATTCAAATAATATTTTGTATGCGTGAAAATTTCTGCAGAACGATCTCAAGCGTCGACTCTATAGTATAATTTATTTTTCTTTATTTTATTAATTCACCAAAAAACTTAATAATTACAAAATTACAAAACTTAATACAATTAAAAACCAAGAACCCCAAAAAAAAAAAAAAAACCCATGAATTAATTTTCAAGAATAATAACCCAAATAACCCACAGAATTTTCCTTCCTTAAATCCCTGTAAAACCTCATTATAAACTCCTCCGCTGCAGCATCCACGCCACTATCTTCCTCAACATCCCTTACCGGAAAGGGAGAATCCGTTATCCTCAGCTGCCTCACCAGCGGGCTCGGCCCGAACCCGGGAAGCGCCGGCGACGCAGTAGCGCTCTCCGCCATCTCAATCGCCGCCGCCATTAGATCTTCTTCAGTGAGCCGCGGCGGCGCGTAGGAGTGTTTGCGCTTATTCAGGTGGAAGGGGATGTGGAAGCCGCGGTAAGCAGGGCTGTTACTGCAGCTGAACTCGTATTCCGCCGGGAAGGAGAGATGGCGGTCGTGGGAACGGCGGCCGGCGGCGACGTGGTGGTGGAACATGATATTGTGTATGGCGGCTTTGCCGGCGATTTTGCCACGCTTCATTAACATGCTTAGATCGGCTAATAGTTTTCCCTTTGAAATGCCTTTTCTCAACATGAAATAGGCAATTTGGACAATTTTCCATATTTTCTTGGCTATGATTGGTAGATTTTGCTCCATTATTTGTGTTTTTTGGATTTTTTTTTCAATTTCTTCCTTTGGGTTGATTTTCAGAGAGAGAAAGGAACTTTGGTTTTGAGAGAGAAAATGAGGAGAAGATTGTTTGGATTTTGATGGAAGTGGAGGAAGATGAGAGTGGTATTTAAAGGGCTCTAAAGGGGGAAGAGGACACAATAAGACGTACTCATAATTTTGAGTTGTACTTTGGGGATGACTGGGACTAATATAGACCTAAAGTTTGGATGGAAACTTTATGATTTTTGGACTATATTTTTTATTTGGTTGATTATTGATGAAGAAGAGATAATTCTATTTCAACATGTGCTTTACCTTTTTTTTTGTTTTCTTTTTATTCAAACCATCTCGATCCTAAGTATTTTGGGGACTCGAGTCCACTTTAGATCTATAATCAGTATATGGCACCAAAAACACTTGTCCAAATCCACGTATCACCGCTTAAATTTTAGATCCCCACTTACTGTGCTTCAAATCAATATGTATTTCACTTATAAATTTTATACATAAGTTACAATGAAGTGTTACTTTTTACTAAATATTTACTTAATATTTGTTTGTGATGTGAACATAATGTAATCAAAATAAATGATTTAAATTGAATGACGAGTTGTATCATTCAGTCGATCGTGTTTTACATTTCCTTAAAGTAGAGCACCTTATCTATAAATCAAGTGATCGATTAACTTAGAAGAGGCCTCAGGTCATCCAGCATTTATGTCATTGTCTATTGAAGTTAGTTCAAAGGTATCAACAAAAATCTTTGTTCTAATTTTTTTTGGACCTTAGATTTTGAAAAGATGATGATTGTCATCTCGTAGGTCTTAAATAGTAATAATATATTTTTAGAATTACAAAAGAAATAGTAATAACCAAGTTATGACTTAGGATACATTGTATATTAAAAAATTAGATCTTTTTTGAGGTGTTAACATGTGGGAATGTGCTTACTTGCTAAAGTAGGTCACTTCATCACTTTATATTTAGCTTTCTAAACTTTTCAAACTTTCAATTGAATGTAACTTAGGTTTCAAATTCACGTTTCTTTTTTGTTGTATTGGTTTGGTGAAACTTTCTTTTTTCTTTTTTCTTTTTTTTCCCCATTTGCAAATTAATTACAATTAAAAAAGGGTCCAATTTTGTTAATAAATGCTTGCATTCCAAGTTTGATGATAATTCCTTGACCCAAAAGAAAAATGGGTCAAGGTTAAGGAAAAATTTTACACGCATTTAGAGGGTGTTTTGCTAAATTCATTTGAAATTTCTTATACGTTTCTACATTTTATAAGGTACTTTTAAAGCTCAATATGTTGCTGAAAAATTTAGATAAAATAAGATTTCGGAGTTTATAAGATGTCAATAACGAAGATTTTGTAATTAATATGACTGAAATTAAATGAACATGTTAAGCTAATTAATAATGGGAGAGCAACGCCTTAATTTTTTTTTTTTTATATAAAGATTAACAAAATATTCTTAACAGCTTGTCTTGAGAGTTTATAATATATTTATAAATTATTATTTACAAAAAATTATCAACAAGAGATTACACTTTAATGTTACATTAATATTTGTAATAATTTACCAATATATTCTTAAATCAGTAAGCATAAGATGGTGTTTACAACTAATTGTGCAAATACTTATTTGATTATGAACTTCTGAAAATTCTTTTTGAGTGTTTGTAAATTCTGCTTCTATTTAATTAACAATAATTTATAATCTTATAATTAGCCTAGATGCTGCAAGCTATTCCTAATAGAAATAGATGATTATAATTCAAAACACCATTACTTTGTATCACCTCATTATAATAAATTATTTGATTGCTTCTAAACACGAGGTACTTTTACACAATCTGCTTTGTTAATTTTCAGTCAAAATAGGTTACTATGTATAATCTGTTGCAAATACAATTTAAGTTAAAAAAAATCCCAAATTAACATATAATCTTGTTTGTTTAGTTATATCTCTCCCATAATTATTGCTGTAATAATTTGAGGATGACTGATGTCTGAAGAAAACAGGGGCAAAAGTTGGCCAATTATTATATTAATTATTTCATTTTCAAGATGCCCAATTAAGGAAATTAACTGACATGCAATTGTACTCGTGTCAAATAATAATATCACTCTCCAATTCACAATTATTGGGGGTTTCCTCGTTGGACAGGGTTTACTTAGCAACAAAGGTTGCCTTGGCACACGTGTCATATTTTCTCCAAAAATAATTAAATTAGCCCACAAAAAATATATAAAAAATAAAAATAATAATTATAAATAAATTACCAATATGCGAATGAACAAACCTAATGTCGGAAGTAAAGCACGTTGTCTTTGGCGTGTTCCAAGGGAGAATAATCCAATTCCATAAAACGAAGGAAGAATATTTTTTTGGTATATTCCTGAATTTAATTGCTTACCCGGGCAAGGTAAGGTTAACCGCAATAAAAGTAAATTTAAGTTAATAAATTTATTGTGTGAAAATTTATAATGTATTTTAGAAAATCATGAGTTTCTTCTTTCTTTTTTCTTTTCTTTTTTATTTTAGAAAAAATGTCCGAACACCTATGTTAGGGATGATAACACTTTTGAAATTTGGATAATTACTATTACGCTGTGCTAAATGGTTTAATTGACGTATAATTACAATTACATCCTCTTGTTCAAGGGATCTATTTGTTATGCAAGCTCGTAATTTTCAGGTTATGTAATTTTAATTATCTATTACTTGAATTAACAGTAAGGAATATAATAATAATTATCTACACTCTAGGGAATGTGTTAATAATTATATAAAACCGGTAATTTTTCCTTTATGTTATTACATCTAATGTTGTTTATGACATAATGTGGTACGTTATGCCTATACAAGGAAAAATTAAAGTAAAGAGGATTAAAATCGTATTTGATGATATGAAATCTTAGGAAGAATTATAGCTTTTAAATCAGTTTATAATTAAGTCGTTTTTTCTTTAATTACCCATCTGAGTATTTTTTTCATAAAAATAAAATGTAGTTCTTTTTTAAATTTCAATAATGAATTCTCTAGCTAACATATTGAATAAATTAAGACAAGCTAGTTCAAATTAAAATTAAAAAATCTAATATTAATCTTTATTAATTTGTCATGCACTACCATATATATTATCATATATTCACAAGTGATATACACTTTTCCTTTATGGGATGGATTAATTAATTGCTTCACCTACACCCAACGTCTATATTAATATATTTTATTTTCATAATATTAATTAATTATATGATAAAGTTAGCTTAGTGTAGTCATAAGGTACTCTTTTAAATTTTTAAATTTAGGATTAGGCCTTTAATTATGTGCACCCTAAAGAGCAACATATTTATTTTTCAAAATTCCATGCAAGTTTCATAGATGCTTCATCTTGCTATAACATTATTGCTTCTTTGCTTCTTCTAGTCTTGTTTATTACAAAATTAAAGTTATGTAAACCCAAGAAAAAATTAAAATAAATCAAATTGAAACATTACATGATGATATGAAATCTTATATATTTTCGAAAGAATTATAGTTCGACTTAGTTCATAAGTAATTTTTCTTTTTACTCATCTAGGTGCTTTTTCACAAAAATAAAATCTTTCAGTCTTGTTTATGTCTGGCGATACATCAATTATTTTTTATTTGGAATATTTCAAGTCGTACTTTCCCATTAGATTGAATTATTTACTTAAATCGAGGTAAGATTTGAGCCTAAAGATTTTCTTGTCTAGCAATATAGTGATGAGATCAGAAATACGTAAATAGCTAATTATTAATATCATTTGCCCTATAAAACTAAATAGCTAAGATAAGTTTGTTAAAAAATTTACCATTATATATATATATATAGATTATAGTCACAAATGATATACACTTCTCCTATATGAGATGGATATTCCTTCACCTAAATCCAACATATATCTAATTTAATATTATTAATTTAATTATATGATCAAAAGCTAGCTAAGTGTACTCATGCTGTACTCTTTTATGATTTTTTAATTAAAGACCAATAAAACTTAGGGTTAGGCCTTTAATTATACATATGCACCCTAAAAAGCGACATATGTATTTTTTCCCCAATGTCCATGCAAGTTTCGCAGAGGCTTCATCTGGCTCCAACATTATTGCTTCTTTGGCACTTCACACACACACACACACTCACACACACACACACACACACTCTTTTTTCTTCATTTAATTTTTCTCATTTTTATAAAAATTTCGGTGAGGCTACATTAATTATGATTTGTGAATCACTTGAAATTAATTGAGCATAGTAACATATTGAATTTATAGGGATTGAATCATATCAAGAGGTGCATGCACTCTACTATATGTGGTCATGACTGTTGAATCAGATACCTTTAAGCGTCTTACTCTCGATTTATTTTGATTCATTCAAGACAGTCGCACAAATTTAATCCTTTCATACATGCACAAATTTAACAACTCCCACCCTATCTAATTATGTTGAACTTTTTGATATACATCCATATCGACTATTTAAAAAAAAAAAAATAGTGAAAATTTAGCTATATCCATACAATGTTGAATTAGTTCTTACGATTCGATATTTTCACATCTAGTATATATGCATTAGAAAATAACAAAAAACAACTTACTTCCAATAGCAAAATACTCAATCCAAAAAACGTGATTAAGAGTCTTTCCGGCGAACGCGGCCTTAACTTTGAGAATTTTCAAATGCTAAAAGCACAAAAAAGATCAAAAAAAGTAAGATTTGAAATATTCTAAGCATATACAAAAAGTTAGTGAGGAATCCATATAAATATAAGAAGTGTTTGGACATGTTGACACTTTAACAGCTTTTCCCATGTTTTAATATAAGTCGTGAACAGCTGTGCAAGTTAGTTGTGGGCAAAAAGCTAATCAGCTTAAGCTATTAACTTAAACCACCAGCTTTTAGCTCATGTACATTGAACAGCTATTGATTCTTAACTTCATGGTAAGTTGAAGCTGCAGATTATACAATAGTAAGCTTTTTTGTTTCTCTCATTATATTCATGTGGAAGTAACGAGGAAGTTGCTTAAGAGAAAAAGTTGGGACTTATAGCGTAACAATATAGGTAAAGGTTGTGAAAATATTATTGGGAACTTGACCTAAAGTTTTAATATATTTTAGCTTATAATAAGCTATAATTAAATTTGAATTTCAATAAATCACAACAAGTAAGTTACTACATTGAAAAAACTTGTGTGTGCTATACATAGATATACACATACACATACACACAACATACAAATTGTAAAAATTATTACTATTTACTCAAATTTATTGCTTGTTTTTCCAAGATATATATATTATAAAACCAAATTGTTTAAATATTTTTGAGTTGGTTTTATATGATTCTGATAATTATATATATACATATATATATCTCAAATAGGTACTTAGGTCGGAAAAGGTGTTGATCATTTTTATGTTATTGTCCTTATAAATTCGATTAATTCAACCTCTCAATATCATCAACTAACTTACAATTTTAGTGTGAAGGAAATATCAAATTTTAATTATTTTATCATGACACAAACATAGATGTATATAATTTTGGGGAATTTGTATTTTAGCACAAATTTCATGTGCCCTTATTATGTTGAATATCTTTTTTTTCATCCTTTCTCTCCATAATAACAAAACATGTGAAAATATTTAACTTGAAAAGCTCTATAATTATTAAAGCAATATAGAAAAAAACAAGTAGTTGATGAATGTACTTTCGAAGAAATTGATCCATTAATTGAGTGGGATAGTACAATGAAAAAGAGAAAAATAAGGGGAGAAAGAGAAAGAAATAGTCAAACAGCTTTTGTTACTCATCCAATGAGAAGTGAGAAAATCTTTTGGTTTGGTTTAGTTCAAAAAGGAGGAAAAGATAGGGACATTAGGTAAAGGAAGTGCATTACTTTCATGTTAATTTCGTTACAAGAAAATACCTCATTCAACAAGGAACAAATTCATCATAGATTTAATGGAGTCTGTTTAGTGACATAATTCTGAACTTCGTTTGATTAAATTCATTAGTATATACATTATGACTGATTCGTTTCATCATGGAATTGCCGATGAGCCTTTGTCCTAATGATAAGGTAAATGTCTTATGATGAAGAGATTATGAAGCATGTGGTCTTTCTTCTACCACATAGTAACTTTGATTCTATTATATCTAGTAGCTTGGGAGATTTTTCTTGTGTTTGTTAATGTATTTTATCTTTAAATATATTGAAGTATTCAGATTGATGTATGATAATGTATTGATTGAAAAAAAAAATTCTTTATAAAAAGTTCTAGCATGGAATTTAAGTATATTACAGAACTAACATTTGTAATGTAATTTTCATTATATACCAAAGAATTGTTATATAAATATATCACAATTTTGATAATAAGTGTCATCATTCATATCTATATGTGTGTATTTGGATCCATTAACATTCCATTACAATCTATATAATTGTCATATTTATGTGATAGAATTTCATTTACCACAAGTAAATTCTATTAGTAAAGGGTTGTTTTCATGACATATATATAAATAATATTTAGAAAATATGTATTTATCTTAAAATCAAGATAGAAAAATGTATATAAATATTGGTTTATATAATAATTTAAAATCGTTATGATTCTGTCAAAAGTTTTAGAACAAATATTTGCTTTTTATTAATTTTGAAAAAATGAAATATTTAGTGTCTTCTCGAATAAGGTAGGGATAATTTTTTTTTTATTTTTATTTTTCAGTATTCTAGTTATTCACCGTTTTATCATATTCCAAAAGAATAATATTAAATCATGGTTTTTATGACTCTTTTTTTTTTTTTTGGATAATTTAGGTTTTTATGACTCTTGACAATCAAGATATATCTTCTTTTCAATTTCAATCGAACTTAAATAAAAATAAAATTGAAATTAAAATCATTTAATATCCCTAATTCTAAATTCAAATTTTCTTTTAATTCAAACACAATCTAAGAAATCTAAGAAATTGAATTCTTAAATACTTATATATATATAAATTTACTTTTTATAATTATAAAAACTAATACCAATAAAATGTACCCCAAAGTACCTCTCCCCCAAAAATAGACATACATTATCCCAAAATCATGTACCATACTTGTACAACCTCAACCAATATTAGTAATATTCATCCCACCCCCATTAATACTTAACCGAATAAACTATACATTAAAATAATAATAATAATAAAAGCTTGAAGTTTCCATGCAACTCAGGTTTATTTCATTAAAATACAATTTCATATGTCCTATTCCCCACTTTTTAGCCTTTAAATACCACTCTTATATGGCCTCCATTTATTCGTATCAACTCGAATCTTCTCCCAATTTCTCTCCTCAATATTCAATTCACATCAAATCAATCTCGATTCCAATATCAACATCAAAAACCCATCTGAAACTCGACAAGAAAATCCAAGAAAAAAAAAATGGAGCAAAACCTACCAATCATAGCCAAGAAAATATGGAAAATAGTCAAAGTACTATATTTCATGTTGAGAAAAGGCATTCCGAAGGGAAAATTATTAGCAGATCTCAACATGATACTAAAACGAGGCAAACTCGCCGGAAAATCCGCCATACAAAACCTCATGTTCCACCACCACCATCACCACGGCGGCGCCGCCACTGCCCAGGACGGCGATTTCTCCTTTCCGGTCGCACTAAACGAATACGAGTTCAGCTGCAGTGACACCCCTGCTCACCGTAGCTTCCACCTCCCCTTCCACCTCAACAAGCGCAAACACTCCCACGCGCCGCCGCGGCCCAGCGAAGAAGATCTGATGGCGGCGGCGATTGAGATTGCGGCTTCACCGGCGCTGCCGGGATTCGGGCCGAGCCCGAAGGTGAGGCAGCTGAGGGTAACGGATTCTCCCTTTCCATTAAAGGATGTCGAAGAAGATAATGGTGTGGATAAAGCGGCGGAGGAGTTCATAATGAAATTTTACAGGGATTTGAGGAAGGAGACTTCTAAGGGTTATTTGGGTTATTAGTCTTGAAATTTTAATTTTTGATTTTTTATGATGAAAAAAATGTGTTGGGAAAAAAAAAAAATTGTTGTATAAGGATGGATGTAGTATTGTAACTATAGAAAATAAGTTGGAATAAATATTCTTGTTTTTGAGATTAATTTTTATTTTTGAGGGTTCATTTAATTTGTAACTTTTATTTATGATGATCAAATATGCATGTAGTATATCAATAAATAACATAAATGAATTGTTGATTTTCTACCTTCTCCTTAAATTTGATGACTGGTTGTCTTGATCTCGATTCGACATGCATGAGATGGGACAAATATTCTTGTTTTTGAGTTTAATTTTTTATTTTTGAGGGTTTATTTAATTTGTAACTTTTATTTATGATAATCAAATAGACATGTATTATATTAATAAATAACACAAAGGAGTAGTTGATTTTCTACGTTCTTCTTAAATTTGATGACTACTTGTCTTGGCTGATCTCGATTCGGCATTAGAAATATATTGATATTTTTACAATAACAACAATAATATATATCTAATTCCATTCATTTTTTCTTTTAATATTTACAGTACGAAGTCTCATATATTAAGCATTCTAGATCACTTTTGGCCATAATAATCTTTCTCATGGTGAACTATGCTAAACGTGATGGTATAATTAGCAATTCATCTTATGATGTAACTATGAGTCCATGAATTTGTTGAGTCGAAACATTTCTCCTTGCCATGGGTGAGCTCGAGTTCAAGTTCTATATTCCACCTTGAGTTTGGCGAACTTTTTCATTATATCGAGTTCGAGCTGATCAAATAAAAAGAATCACGGTGGAGCTTGGCTCGATTGAGCCAAATTCGAAACTTGGGCTCGAGCTTGAAATATTGATTATTCTAGACTATTGAATGTTTTATATAATTTATTTAATATTTATTGACTTTTATTTTATTAAAACTAGTGGCTTAGCTAGAACAATTAGCTTGGGGTACAAGCTCGTTAGCATGAGCCTACCACTGAAGCTCGATTTCTCCATTTCAAACTGTATTTCATTTGACATTTTGTTATATAAATGCATGTCGCATATATCATATTTATAATTAAATATTTTTAATATAAAAATATTTAATACATTTAACATAAAATTCCCTCCGAAAATGATTTGCACAATGAACTAAGAATTAAAAAATTTAAAGCCAAAAGTTTAGGTAGATTTGTATGTTGGGTGAAAGCGTGAAAAATGAGAAAATCAATGACACTTGTCACCTTTTGAACTTGCTTTTCCATTCTTTGAAGCCATTTGCGTGTCTTTTTGTGTTAGGCGTTCCACTGAAATTGCGGCTTTCAAGAAATTTAACCCAAATTTCATTTTAATAAAAATAAATAAATAAATAACTTCCATCTCTAGATATAATGTTATGACTTTTTTTTATTTTTGTATAATTATGTGTTCTTTTTTAATTCTTAAAATATGTTAGAGTATTAATATGTTATCGAATTACTAGAGTTCTCTTTTTTATTGTTTTTTTCAATGGGAAAATTACTTAGAACTCATGCTAATACAAAAAGACATCCTCTAATGATTAACAAAAAAATTATGAGAGAGAGGATTCAATTACAAGTAGATATCCTTGATGAAGTTGTTACATAATAATGATGAATTAAAAAAAAAGCCAAAATACATATGGATGATGACACTTACGAGATATTTAATAAATTTCTCACAAGAATTAGTTGTATGACAAACTTTAATTATGTCGTAGAACTAATTAGTGCTGATACATATAGTAACTAATTTATAATGAAACTTTCTTTTAATAAATAAGTATTTTCTTGTAGCAACCATAGTGAAACTTATAATTAAAAGCTCCAAATCTCACAAAAATTTACTCAATATTTGATAGTCGAACTGAACTAATTATTCAATACTATGATATTATTATTTTTTTAACAGTCATTGATCCATATTTTATAAATAGTAGCTATAAACAATTAACTATTTATGTAAGAGGTCATGCCCTAATGGTAAAATTGAGAATCCATGAACATGAATCGAGTTCCAATTCCACTTATACGTGACTAACATAATTTGACAATGATGTTGTTTCTATCTTCAGTCAAATTGAAGAATTTAGAATGCAGAGTACAAAAATCTTGAGACCTCAATCTTACCGTACGCAGAATAGTGAATTAAAAGAAACCATGAAGAATTAATTTGCTTTCTAACTAATCTTTTGATAAATTAATCGAACTTTAAAATTTTATTAGGTTTAGCCACCTATATATGTGCTCTAGAACCATCTAGAATTTTAATAAAATGTCTCCATCAACTTAAATTACTCAAAATATCATTTAATCATAGATGTATATCAATGATATGTTTATATCATATATTATATTTCATTTTGGCCCCATTGATATAATTATTGGGCTACATATTTCCTATTCAAAGCGGTTAAATTAACTTTGAGGCTAATATTGAGACACATGTACAATTACACAAGGTGGGGAGCCCTAAATAGGTCTATAACTAAGCAATTTATGTGAAAACGAACCAAAAGGATTTTTATCATATTATTTCTTAATATAATTCTTATGGGTTTATTTTCTTTTTATATTTCTAAATTATTAAGATTGGGTGTGATATGAGAATGCATTGAAATGTATTAATAGCACTTAAAAAAAAATAAAAATATTTTGTTTTTATGTGTTTATTTTTATGCATAATAAAACGTGGACGTGTCGAAAGCTCAAAAATAAGAAAAAAGAGGACATCGAGTCTTAACTTTTGATTATGAGAAGTATTTTGATTGGTCGATGTCGTGTTTGTAATGCCACTATCCCCTCCATATTGAGCAATACACGTAGAAGATTATTAATTTATATTTTCACCGCATTTTTGTTTGATTGTACGCCATCCTTTAAGCCCCTAATTATATCCATATTTTAGTTTATGCCTTGAGATATTTCCAGAAAATTATTTATATTGTTGATTCTATCTGATTTCAAGCCTTTCTTAAGGCTTGAAAACATATTATTCAACACTTTTTCTTGAATTTTACTCGCTTCTATATATTTCATATTATTCTCTCCGTATCTTTTAGTTTAGCTTATATAATCAATTATCAAAACCAATACCACCCTAATAAAAGTCAAATGAAACACCAAACATAAAAACCCTACTCAAACCCCATGGAATTATTCATAAAGTTCAAGCTAGAGAAACCAAGTTCAAATAAAGGCATTATTTTCAACCACAATTCTAAAGACAAAGGTCTTATGTTTATTAAACTTTTGATGGTGGGGAAAAGTTGGCAATAGTTCTAAATGCAACCTTATAAAGAAACTTTACAAAAAGTTTCATTTCTTTCATGCCAAAAAGGCAATAACTTTCTCTCAAAGGCCTCATGCAAATTTCAACATTAAGGTGGTGGTGGTCCATTCAAATTTACAAATTTCAAATCTTTTGTGTCATTAATTAGTCCATTACTTTTGGGATTGGAATTGAGTATGCTTTGGGCATGCATTGTCCAAGTCTCTAAAGTTGTGGATATTTGGATATTTTACAACATCATAAATGATAGTTCTACGCAAAAATTGAAAAAGAATAATATAAAATAAATTGTGAAGGGCTTAAATTCATCAAGAAACATGAAAGTTTCAGTTTTTGTGGTAGTGCCTCTGCGATACTTATGATCGACATTTTTATCCTTGAGATATTACTAAATTTGTTTCACAATGAAGAAACTTATAACCTTGAGACAATTTATAAGTTTTTCTCCTTTTTTGTTGGATTGTTGCATCATATGGAATTTGGGAATTAAATTTGAGAGAATCCAACTGTCTCAATTAATGTTAGAAGTCCCTCAAAAGGATAAAAAATTTGATTGAGTTTTGCTAAAAAATTTAAATGTTAGAAGTCCCTTAAAAGGAAATGGGGGAATATAATTGGTTGAGGTGTGGATTTCAATTTTAAAGCATATTAAAATATATATTCTCCCTATAATGATTGAGAAAGAGTAAAACACAACCAATTTCAGTTCCTAGACATTGAAATTTTAGTTCTATAATAATATCTTCCTACATCATATTATATTAAAATTCAAATCCAAACGTGTTCTTAATTGTTTTGAAATAAACCAAAATGTTATATGCACAATATTAATTAACTAATACATGTATGTCTATAATTAGTCAATGATTAATCACCTTTTCTAGAGTGTCGTATAAGGCAATTAAAACAAAACAAAAATAGGATTAAAAAAAAAAAACTATACTCCAATGAAAATATCTTCTTCAATAATGTAATTTTTCAAATTAGTGCCCATATAATATAAACACGCATAATTTGTTGATAACCTAAGTAATCATATTAATGGATTGATGTAGGTGTTGATTTTGATGTGTGATTATGATCTTTTTGCAAGTAATTACAGGTGTTTGCATGATGGCCTGCAAACTTAGCTTTGTTTAGAATTAATTAATGAAGTTAATTAATCAAATTAATTAAAAAGTGGAATTAGAAACAAAAACAATAAAGTAAAGTCCAGAAAGTGACTCAAAAGGAAAATAGGGTTAAGTGCTCAATTATTGAACTCCTAGAATGCACAAATCAAAAGTCTTTCTTTCCTTTTTCTTTTTCCCTTTTTTTTCAATATATATATATATATGAAGAGAGAAGTAATTACATTCGATTATACATCAATATCATTGCAAAAACATATTTGAAAGACCAAATATTTAACTAAATACAATTGAAATAATTTAAACTACCATTCGGTGGATAAAGATTACCATACGGTAAACAAATACTCATACGTTGTAAGTGGGATTTGAACCTTGCACCTTCACTATGAAAAAGTGAAGACGGTGTCACTGCATTTAAAAGACGGTGACAATATATATATATACACACATATTTCATTATTTTTCCTTCTTACTATAAATACTCCAAAAATATGGTACCAATGATAAATGTGGTTCACTTGGATATAACTCATCCTTATCAACTTTATTTGAATATTCAAGTACTTGTCATTGCAAGTGCAAGCTCACACGAGGGACATTCGCAACAATTCATTTCATGACACGTGGCATTTATAAACTTCAAAAAATAAAAATTTCAACTGATTTTTTTTTTTTATTATTATTATAAACGCATGTTCCATATATATTTATTTATTCGTTAATTATTAATTTGTACATTTAGTGTACGTATATACTTGGCGTGTAATTTAACTAGAAATCAAATTGAAACAGCTCAGACGAAATAGAAGATTCAAACATGTCATTACCTAATTTTAGGTGCTGTGTCACGGCAAGTTTTAGTTAACTACGAAAAGATTCTCAAATATAATTTATACTATTAGCGTAGCCTGAACTCGCTTTCATATATTTTCGTATGGTATTACTCAGTGGCGATTCCAGAACTTTAATTTAGTAGGATCCCTTCGAATTACTATTAAATAATAAAAATTATTTAAAAGATTATCTCTACAAAAAAAGTATAGTGAATTAGCATATCAAGACATATATCATGTTAAAATAATTGAAAATATTCAAGAATTAGAATATCAAGACATATATTATGCTAAAATAATTGAAAACATTTACATATTCAATAATTTAAAAAAACCACGGAATGATTAACAAAATAGTCCACTAAAATATTATTAAATTAATAAAAATACAAAATTTTAACTCACCAAAATAGCTTAAGTTTGACAAATTGGTTGAAATTTGATAAGCACCAATTGTGGGCAAAATGATTTGATTTGATGTATAGATGCTGATCAAAGAAAATAAAAATAGCTGAGTTGAAGGCCTTAAACTTCAAATTCTAAAGTCAATTGACCATTTACATTCCACACTTCTCATATTCTACAATTCTAAACTTTTATTCAGTGATTTGCTGCTAATTTGATAGCTGGGTTCTACAAATATATATTTTATAGTCTAATATTTCAATATATATATATATATATATATATTATAGTTAAAAAACAAAAAATTTTAGTGCGGTCCTAGGATCCCACTAATTCCAATGTGGCGTCACCACTGGTATTACCAAAAGGTTCTTGTTAACTATTAATAAGTAAATCACATTTCACTACTAATTTTATTGTCACTCGATACTACACAACTGAACATGAACGTATATCAAATATATGTTGATTATTAAATCCACATGTATCGAGCATATACAAAACGTTAGTATCTTATAAAGTGTTTGGCATATTGATATTTTTGGGAAAAATAATTTTTAAGCTCCAATTTTTGCGTATGCTAGGTCTGCACATACACTAGATTCATGTAGAACCACATATCAACAAAAATAATATTTTAACATAAAGAAATATACATACATGAACTATAATTCAAATGAAATCTGTATATAAACATACTATTAGCACACATGTGACAGGAAGGATCATTGTTGTACATATTTGTATACAAATTTTCTTGATGGGCTTTGGGTGTCAATTCTTTATATCCATCTACCAAAGATATGATCCATATAGAGTTGTAATTAATAATATTAATTAATCTCCAACTTGGACATTAACTCAAAGATTGGGCCCTTTATTACAACTCATTTGCAGATTCACTTATGGATCTCTTCTTATCACTAATCATAAATTAAGTAGAAACTAAATATCTCTAATTTCTAAATAATTAAATAATACATCCTGGCTAGTTTTGCTTTCTCTTTTCCAGCTTTAATAAAGCTGGTTAAGCACTTTATTTAATTTAATTACACTGTGATTTGTATAATATTATTGATTTTTGAAAGGGAAACATTAGTGAAGTTTAATAATCAATACATAACAATTGTTCTCAATAAGATTGAAAATGCATGTATCAACACATAACGATTGTTCTTGATAACTTGTTAACTAAATTTTCAGACGATTTAGATCCTTTATTTCGAATCGTCTTTTGTCTTCTATTGTATAAACACGTAAGTGTTATTTTTTCTCTTATATAAGCACTTCTGTATTAATCAACCGACACTTGGCATGTGTCTTTATAACTAATGAAATAAAATAGGAAATGCAAAATGGAACAAGAAAACAAAACAATAAAAAACAAAATAACGATGGATGAAATGTTTATAAGCACAGGACTTGATTAGATAGTCTTGTGTGATATATCATGCTAGGACTATCAATGGGATGGATGTTAATCAAAGTTTGATTAGAATCCAACTGATATCCATAAAATATTCCATTAATCTCTAATAGTAAAAATATAAAAATCAAAATAGGTAAATCGATATGGAATTAAACAATTCAGTTTGTTAAAGATCCGAATCCGTTACAATACCTAAAATCATCTTATATATAATATCAATAAAGACCCTTAAATAGATGTAATATATGTGGCATTTTAACTAATAATGCAAAAACTTACATTTTTTTGGGTAGTTCATTTAATAAAATAATATATTTTCTAAATGTAACCATTATTCACTGTCATTCGTTTTGAATTTTATTATGGGTTGAAAATCTTGGGTTATGTATTCGGTTCGGTTGGGT
>JACFYI010003826.1:542758-557615 GCA_014898755.1 Handroanthus guayacan
TTATAAGTCTTCCAATATCATTTAAATTTTCCGCTAAGCTAGGTTTGGAGAGGTTTTGATAAGGTTTAGTCGGATAATGGACATAACAACAAGTTATAGATAACGTTCGGGACACTTATCTTATGTTTGAATCTAGAATTTTAGGAAGAAAAATGTAAAGAAATTTCTTTTACTCTTAAAAAAAAATAACCTTGTACCTTAATTATCGTATATTTGTCTTTTCCATCTTATTTTTTCTCACTGAATTCCTTGATCCAAATATAAGATAAAAGAATTCTAGTTAAAAATTTCACAAATTGAAATCACTAAAACTTATGGAATGACTCGAGATCACTGATGAATAGCTTGGAATAAAAAATTGTATATTGTTGGAACTTTGTCGTCAAAGGCATAACATAATAATGACATTATAGATATGATTACTTTGAATATATATTATTGCAACTAATGCAAAAATTATGAGAAAGGAACAAGAGTTAATGATAAAAGAATTAATTATTTGTTGAATATTTTCCAGAATTTGTATTTTATCATAGATATTAATTCAAATAGTGAATTAAAATTATCAAATTAAAGTACAAAGCTAAATAATAAGTACCACAAAGTCCTACGATATAATCATTCATACGAAATCCAACGAATAACAAATATCAAAATAAACAAAAAGCCAATTTTAGTTGATAGATCACGTCGATTGTACTTAATTGTGATTTATATTATTTAAAAAAAATAAAAAATAAAAAACTGGTTGAACCATTAATGGATTTTGACTAGTTTAATTATCCACCAGTTTTATAGATAAAACAGCTTGGAAAGACAATCGGTTTCCAACTGTACCAATTTGACCTGTTGATTTTGAAATAGGTGCTATCATGTTCAACTTTCATGATTTCTCACAGTAACACCACATGTATATATTATAAATGATCCAAATAGCAGATTTTACGTAATCATGATTCATGACCAAGACAAAGTCAACCTTGTATCAATATACTCAAATCTACAGGTGGAAGGTGAGTCGAGCTAGTTCGAGAGAAAAAGTCTCGACCCGACTCGAAATTAATCGAGCTCAAGCTCACATCGAGCAGAGTTCGAGTTTCATAATATTGGCTTGAAGGCTCGCAAGTCGGCTTACGAGCTTGAGCCATTATTTAAAATATATATGTGTATATATTATTAAAAGTTCATATAATATTTTACTAAAAATATATATAAATTATGTAATATGAATATATATATATACACATACATACATTAAAAATATATATTATCTAAATAATGTTAAAAATTAAAAAGAAAAAAAGAAAAAGAAAAAAAAATAAATTTGAGCCTGCCGAGCTCGATTAAGGCTCGGGATCGACTAGAGCTCGACAAATTTGCGGCTTGTGAGCTCGAGCTCGAGCTCGAGCTCCATACTCCTAAACGAGCCCGAGTTCAAGCTCACCATATGTACAAATGAGCCAAGCTTGAGCTTGGAATTTTTGCCTAGCTCGGCTCAAGCTCACCCCTACTCAAATCCTATTGAATTTATCCAACAACATAAACTTTAAAGTCACTATTTTTTTGCGCCCCTTGAATTCTAGAGTTTCCGGGTTATGTGGTTGGTGGCTTTGTTCTCCATTGGACAACGACGACATTTTTGCTTTAATAATTCGCGGATGGCTAAAATTAAAGCCCACAAAAGTCTTCGTATGGTACTTTTGTGGGCCAAAAATCAATTAATCCCAACTACAATTGAAAAATAATCACAAATTTTCCAACAATATTGACCTTTTGACCTAGTTTTTCTTATGATGCTAACCCTAAAATAAGTATACAACAAGAATAAAAATCAAAAAGAGATCCACCACAAAAATCCTGTTTGTTTGAAAGAGTCACACTTGTAGGCGTTGATTGATGCCCTTGAAATTTATGTGAATCAAGAAAAATGTAGCATAAATAATTTTTGTTACACAAAAATTAGAGGCATATATTAAGTCGAAAGTTATAAATTATATAGTCAAAAAAACACAATATAAGTTGAAAGTTATAAATTATGATGAAAGCATAATAAATCAATTTAAAATTAAGAAGAAAAAGAAATATTGATACTTAAATTAGATTATTAACTTAATTAATTGGAGAAAAATTAACAATATTTCACTTCGATCATTACTCAGTTTATAACCAACCCCAATTTGGAACAAAGAAAAATGTAAAATGTGAAAGAGAATATAATAATAGAGAGAGAATTTGATTGCTTTCGTATGTTTTAATATGTGATTGTATAGAATAAACCAAGAAAACGAGTGAAATTTTTTTGGTAAGTTGCAAATTTTAGAATCATTGTGCCTCTTAATGCATATTTTCATGACAATATCATCAAAAGTGAAATTATAATTTCCTTAAAGTCATTGATAATCTCTAAAATCTTGCATAAGGTAATCTTTCTATTAATTCGCTACTTAAGTTAGTTCTCATTTCTCATCATATATTCATTATAGTTTTTATTACTTAATTATTAATTTATATTTTGATTAAAGATGTGTAATTCACCATTTAACTTCTAAGAAAAAAATAGGAAAATAATACAATATATATATATATGTATCTCCTAATTGCATGTATTTTATTAATTAACACTATATTGCGTAATGCTTACCAATTCAGACTAACAATATGAATGCTTCAATATGTTTAGGTATGTGAATGTACATAATAAATACAAGACAAAAGTCAACTTTGGATAAGTTCAGTTGAATCCTTCATTTCATTTTTTTTCTTTTTTTTTTTTTTGCCCCTTCTCTATGTGAGAAAAGTGATTACAACATTAAATAAATATATCGATGCATCAATAACAACTAAATATCAGTATAAGAACAAAAAAAAAAAAAATTCATTCAACAACCTGCTATACAGTAAAAAAATTTCAAAAATACCATACGATTGAAAAAAAAATGATAGAAATTGATCTGATGATCTCTAGGATCGTGAGATCACTAAGACAGGGTCCTACCAGTTAATCAATTGACACGGACCTTTAACTTCTAAATTACTTTTTAATTGACATTATATTAAGTAATGCTTACCAATAATCAAGACTAGGTAAATTTATTGATGCCTTCCCCTCTTTACCTACTCACGATCTTTTTTGCCTCGTGGCATTTTAAGGTTTCAAAAGATTAAGGAAGCTTTTTCTTTTTTCTTTTCTTTCTTTCTTTCTTTCTTTTTTTTTTGTTTGGGAATATTTAATACAAATGACAAAGACTGGTGATGTATGTATTAATGCCTACACATATTTAAATTTTATATAATTTTATTTTTTGGTTAAAATTTGTTTTTTTTGCAAATTAATTAAGTGTACAAATTTGAAGGTAGTGGACCTGCCTAGCTAACAAACTAAATTCATTGAAATTTCAACATAGAAGACTACAATTGTTCTAATCCTACTACCCATACAATGATTTTGGTGTCATTTAAGAATCAAAAGTAGCACTAATTCTTCACCTACTTCATATAGAAGAATTTTGTGGTGTCTAAAGAATTTGGATTCATTCCCATTTCAAACTATCGTGGGGCTTGATAGCTCCTCATGTTGTTGAACAAAATTTCCCAAATTATATATAATATTTATATTAGTATAAATATACACACACACACACACACAAATTAAATGTGTGTGTTTGCTAATAATATTTACATTTTCCATAAGTATATAAAATTTTGTCGCAATGGATATTATTCTGTTAACAAATGTGATGATGCTTAAATTTATCACAGAATATGCAAAATATAGTAAAAAATATACTGCCCTACAAGATATTATTTTATCAACACACAATATGATGTAATTTGTTTTTACGAGATGCTTTTCAGTAAATAGGAGGGGAAGGAACACAAAACTTGAAAGTCCGATTGCCTCAATGTTATAACACATATTGTTGATGATGTTTAAATTCATCATAAAATATATAAGATCTCGTCCCATAAAAACATAATGAGTATTTGTTCTTTGAAAGAGCAAACTGTAAACGAGAATGAGTAACTTTACTACGTGAAAGCCCTTTAATTCCTATATGAGCTACGAGACAAGATTTGATACATATATATATATATATATATTCCCTCAATCATGGCAAGATTTTAGTTATTTAATCTAACAAGATAGTGCAATTTTTATTTTATTAGCCATAGATAGTAACTTTATTCGGTGGATACAAAAGATTGGTCGTAATTGGTCACAAGACAAATGTAAGCTTGGGTGTCATAAAAAGCTATGTGATAATTTTACAAATTCAACTTTTGTTGAAATTGAGGTCTTTAACGTTGACAAAAGTACTCGTGGTACTATTAATTAACTAAAATATATATTTAAAAATAACTACTTTGTCTAAATTGATGATGCCTAGCTGAACTATAATATAATATTTGTTGTATTCATTTGGGATCTTTTACATCATACAATTTTCTCTAGTTTTATAATAATATTTATTTAATTTTAACATTTTTGTGCAGTTTAATTATGAGATATTAGGGACCCTTTTATTCATATTAATAATCATATGGAAATTGTCTCTATCAATTTTAAATATAAAGCAATCATGATGCACACGCAATTTACATTTTTTAATGAAGTTTTGCTTTTTTGCATTGATTTCTTTCCATAATGTCATTTTACATTAAACGATGATATTGAGTGATCTGCTTTTTAGTTGCAAATTCTCATTAGTAATCTTTTTGAATGGTTAATATTTGGTGAATACGATATAAATATGAGATTTTGCTACATCATGATGGTGACATTAATAGAATTTTCTTTATTGATCTCAAATCGCTAAAACTTTTCGAAGTGTAAAAAGTTGAAAAATCAAAATAAGTATATTCAAACCCTGAAATTTGCTCTAATTACAAAAACACCCTATATAATTTAAGAAACTATTAATATCCCTACTATTAGTTCAATTGATAGAAACTCAAATAGAACCTTTGTAGCACTACAACTAAATTTTCTGAAAATCCAGATATTGATTGACACATTACAAGCAGATTGTTTTCGACAAGAGTGATGATACTGTAATTTTTCCAAACCACCGTAATTAGGTCAAGCTCCATGTTCATTTTGAGGTAATTATCCCAATTTATTATGCACTTAGACCCCATCAACAAATTTTTCAACTATATACAATTTCATGGTTAGAAGAAATATGGTATGAAGTCATTTTAGATGAGAAGGTGATTTTGAGTTATTTACTTTTTAATGCAAAAAAACACTTTGTTCATACAACAACAACAAAACAAAACAAAACAAAACAAAAATCAATAATTATTATTTGGTGAATGTAATATCATGTAAGGCATACATCATCCTAACAATAGAATTCTCTTTACTTATAAGGATAACAAGATGATGAAAAATTATTACGCATTTTTTGAGAAAGGTAATTATATCCAATCATACATCAATATCATAGTGTAAATACATTTTAAAGATTAAATATACGAAATTAAATATAATTCAAATATTTTAAACTAACATATTGGTAGATAAATACTACCATATGGTAAACAAACACCCACAAGTTATAGGTGAGATTTGAACCTTGTACCTCCACCATGAAAAGGTGGAGACGATGATGCTTCATCCAAAGGACGGTGGCAAAAGTTATTATGCATTTAAAAGTCATGTCATCACTTTCTTTCTCTTTTTTCAATATTTTGGAAGCAATTAAACTTGCAAAATTGCAAAATATTTTCAAATTTATTAATTTCTCTCTCTCGCTCCTTTTTTTTTTTAATATTTCCAAGTTTCTTTCTCTTTTTTTAATATTAAAAGAGAAATTAAACTTGCAAATTTGCGAAATATTTTGGAAGCAACTAAACTTGAAAAAATGTTCAATTTTCACAATTCTCTATATAATAACAATTTAATGACAAATCACCATAAGAAAATATATTACTAGCGACAAGAAGTGATAGTATGAAATTATCAATAGTGAAATATATATTAAGTGACAACAATTTTCATAATCATTAATATTTGTTAAGTGATAATCAGTTTTGTTTGTCATAATACGAATAATTTAATAATTACAAAAACTAGTTTTGAATCGTCACTATTGACAATTTAAACACAATTGTCGCACCATTAAGTTTGTTAATTCATTATTGGAATAAAAAAAATTACTCTATCGATCACTTACCATGTACCATTTATATTTAATGCTTTTTGCCCAGTAAACATTTAGCCTTCATGTTGTATTGCTATTCATGACTTTATTTGTCTTAATATTGAAACATTATGATATATGTTTGTATATACGTACCTATGTATTTAATTATGTTCTGTGTGTTGTGCCTTTGTACTACAAACATTATACCTAGTATATACATTTTGAAATACATATATACGTGTATACATACACAAAGAATATTCTACTAGGCGTTATCTATGTGTAAGCATAGCTACCAGACATAAGTATATATGCATGAAGTTAGAAACTCCCTTTCACCTTTTGGAGAATATTAGCCGGGAAATAATTATGTAAGTTGATTAAAGACAATTAATTGAATAATTCTGACTTAAGTTAAGCAAAACTGCAGGAATTAACATTTTCGCAAATTGAAAATTTAATTGTATGTGAGAGGTGAATTATATATGTTATGTGATAATTGGTACGTAGTTCAAAAAGAATTATCATAGTTGACACTCATCAAAATAAGTGTAATTAAAGTTTTTGTATGATTAAGTGTAAAATAAAGAACCAAGTTTCAACAAAAAGTTTTCTTAGTCTGTTATATATATTAATATGGATAATTACTATTTTGCAATCTTACAATGTCGAGTCGAGGATATATGAGACTTGTACAGTACTGATAAACAAAATCTGAAACAAAATCTCTTAGCAATATATGATGGAAAGATAAATCTGATTATCATTAATAACGCTAGCAATGTGAATAGTGATCATGCATGATCACCCTCTTCTCAATTTTGATTTTGAGACCAATTAATGATATGCTAATATTTAATTTCATCCCACATCAGAAAATCGATAAACATATATAAAACATAAATCTTCTCCATCCATCCTCCAAAGCACATTTTCAAAAATCTATCACCAATACATATCAATAAAACAATACAACAAGACTCTATCTAATCATTATCAGATGCCATGTATATCTTTATTTCTTTAGTAATTTCATAAGTTATTTAAATTTTTTAAAATTATTTTTCCTCTAATTTTTGTTGACACCTTCAATCTTCTATTAGAAGGGTAAGTGGTGATGAGAGACTACTAACCTCCATCTACTCCGGCACCAAAGCAAAAAACCACAAGTCAAAGGACAAATAAAGAAAATATAGAACTATAAAAAATAACTTCCAAAAAAGTAGGTGACATGATTAAATTATTCAATATAATCCACGCAAACTCATTAGGTCCCAAAATAAATCCACCCACCCCCAAGCCCCTTATAAAAAGGATAATTGCTGCATCACCCTCTAAAATTTGACATAATTGCCAAAATATCCCCTAAAGGTTTTATAATTACCATTATACCTCCTAACGTTAGCTTAACTAAGGGAAAACATAATAAAACATATGTAACATTACTAGTAAAGGAGTTCACTTCTAACGTTTTAATCAGTTAGAAGGTGTAATTATAATATTATATAAGTTCCTTTAAATCTTCTGTCAACTAAATTGAAGCTAAAAGTTTAATGGTTACAATTATTGAAACCTTATATTATTGTATTTTAATAATTATGTCAAACATGATGTTGAGGTAATTATGTCGAACTTGTTGGGCCCAAATTACCCCTCCCCCAACCTTCCCACCCACCCCAAAACACCCCTTATAAAAGCCCGCAAACCCACCATACAAATAACCTTAAGCCAAACAAAAAACCTTCTCAAAACCATGTTCACTAATCCAATTTTGCTTCTTCCTTAGTTAGTTCTTAGCACATTTTCTTCGAATTGAATCTGATTAAAAGGCAAAAAAAAGGAAAAAAATTTATAGTACTAATCAATGGAGAACAAAATGAGGGCCTCAAGACGGCAAACAAGCCGGAGCTCCAGCCGGAGCAACTGGAGCATCGAGGAAGTTTTCTCCGGCAGCTTCAGTGCCGCCCGGAGCAGCGTCCGAGCGGACGAAGACGAAGAGGCTCTGAGATGGGCTGCTTTGGAAAAGCTGCCGACTTATGACAGGCTGAGAAAAACAGTTCTAAAATCATACATGGAGGCTCCGAATCATGGAAATGTTAAGGTTGTTCATAGGGAAGTTGATGTAAGAAAGCTTGATATGAATGAAAGGCAAGACTTTATTGATAGGTTCTTTAAGGTTGCTGAGGAAGATAATGAGAAGTTCCTCACTAAACTCAGAAATCGAATTGATAAGTAAGTTTTTACATATTTTATTTTCATTATATGCATATAAATGTATGTATGTTTTGAGTTTCTAGGATTGTTGGAGAACCAATCATGATCGTCTAAGTCATTTTTGCATGAATTTTGAGAGTATATACTATGGGGATTGACGGTAGTTGGTGTAGAAAAATATAATATTAGTAATAAAAAAGTAATTAGTGACAACATGAATATTGTTGTCAATAAAACATATGAAGTGATATTGATAATTTTGTCATGTCAATATATATATATATATATGGACAATTTTGTTAGTAATGACATATTTAAAATGATAAAAAAATTATTTTCTCACTATATAGTTTAATTCTGAAAAATAAAACTAGTGTCTGTAAGTTAATGCATGTATAGTGACAATGTAAATTATAGTTATAATTTATGATAAGATTTTCATTTTTTATTAGGTTGTCACTATATATATATATCACTAATTGTTAATAGTAATAATAATATTACATAATTTTTGATCATATATAATGATTAAGTTGGTTAAAATTTATTATCATCACAAAATAAAATTTTTTGTCAGTTGTTATATAAATTGAGCAATTATCACGGTTGAAAAATGATGTTAATAGGAAATAGAAGTGGTAAAAAGTCATCTGTTATACTTTTACCATGTCAATGATACATAGTCTAAATGAGAAAAAATCCATCATAACATATAGATATGGTAGATATATATATTTTCATCTCAGCATATACAACGACATATAAGATATTTTTACTGTGTTTATTTTGGATCATTTACTACTACTTCACCATCTGCTAATTTTACTATGTCAAATACTCTTATTTTGACTTGAAGTATATTCTTTGTTATTCTCATTTGAAAATTGAAACCCAAAATAAAAAAAAATTATGACTCTGTCCTTATTGATCGTCATGAAATCTTACTACAAGGTTGATAATTATTAGTATATTACGTAGATTTGAAGGGTATATTTTCGGTTGTTAGGTTTTAATTTTTACTTAGTCAGATTTCGTAATTGAGATGCTAATTGGTGGGGGTCTAATACCTTAGGATTGCAAGGAAAGTACTGAAAACGAAGGATAGCAAATATATCTTTTTCATAATTACCTCGACACCCTTGAAATTTAGCATAATAACCAAAACACGCCTTAAAGTTTGAATAATTATCATGTCATCCTTATTGTTGGTTGGGATAAAAGATCCTAGCTGAATCTTTTATGAAAAACTGTCATTGTACTTAGGTAAATCATGATGCTGGTTGGAATAGAAAATTCTAACTGAATTTTTTTATAAAAAACAATCATTTCAGTAAATAAAATATTGTTTATGAAAAATCCAAGAAAGTAAGGAATGAGCATAATTTAAAGGAGAGGGAGTATTTTTCCCCAAGACAAAAATAGTCTCTATTTTATCCAACCAGAAAAAAACAACAAAAATGACAAATAAGAATATTGTCTTGAAATCGGTAATTTACTTGCAAGGAATCTGAAAAAGTGTTTCTCAATTTTATTCTTAGACATATATAGTGATTGAAAGTTGATCATAATATACTTGAAAATTAAATTATATTATTATATAAGGACATTAATAAATTGATTAATTTAGTTTTAGGAGTAATTACTTCAACTTCCCGAGATTTGGTATAATTATCAAAATATATCTTGACATTTGAATAATTAACATTACACTCTTTATGTGTTAGTTCAAAATTACACTTCCTGAAAATGTTGAAACATTACAAGTACACCCTTTAAAGAAGGGGACATAATTGTAATTATGCATAGATTCAGGGATTGTAAACATAATTATGCATCAATTAATGTAATAGTAGGGGTGTGATGGTAATTATCCGAACCTCAGTGTTTGTTTTGCATATTATTTCAAACCTAGGGGGTGCTGATATAATTATCTCTTATTTTTATTGCTTTTAATTTTGTAATTAATTAATTGCAGAGTTGGAATTACCCATCCGACAGTAGAAGTGAGATTCGAGCACTTAACGGTGGAGGCGGACTGCTTCGTCGGAGAAAGAGCCCTCCCGACCCTGCCCAACGCGGCTAGGAACATCGGCGAGGCGGTGCTGAGTTGCTTCGGAGTCAGGCTCGCCAAGAAAACAAAACTCACTATACTAAAAGATGCCTCAGGCATCATAAAACCCTCTAGGTAGATATTCCACATATTTATATTAAGGCATAATTATCTCAACACCTCCTGATTTTCGACATAATCATCAAAAAACATCCTTTTTAGTTAAAATAATTATCATTACAATCCTATTGTTAACTCAGTCGGTGCATAATTATAGTACATCCTGACTTGATACATAATTACAATTGTAATACCTTGTCTGGGGAGTTTGTTTGTAATGTTTCAAGATTTTTCGGGATGTAATTGTAATTATATGTCAAAACTAATAGTAGAGGGTGTAACGATAATTATTCAAACTTCAAGGGATATTTCGATAATTATTTCAAACCTCACGTGGTGCTGAGGTAATTATCCCTTAAATTAACATTGGTTATCAATTTTAACTCTCTCTCTCTCTCTCTATATATATATTTCTAATCACGATACTACTTGATTATGTGTATACTTTTTTTTATGTTAATCTTTGATCTTCTTCTTCTTCTACTTTTTCTGTTTTAATTAATTTTGGGTTAAATGTGACAGGATGACGCTTTTGTTAGGGCCACCATCATCCGGGAAAACAACCCTTTTGTTGGCTCTAGCAGGAAAATTAGACCCTACTTTAAAGGTTTGACTTTTTTCATATTAATTAGCTAATTTTATTTTAGCATTTACAATGCAATTAGTAGATTTAATTCAATAATGATTGCAATCCCCATTCACATTATGCAAGATAAGTTCAACACACGCAACCCCTCTATGTGATATAACTAACTCAATTGGGTGAAAGCAACTGAAAAGACAATCGTACCCTTCAAATCTATACAAAACCCAATATATGATTATTATAATTAGATCAACTAATGGAAACACAATGAATGGAGCTAGTAGGCTACCCACTATAAAAAAAAAATGTAATGTCAATGATAAAAAATAAAGTAACAGAATGAAAATTATTACCTAAGTGGCAATATAACAATAATTTTTTAATTTTTTCACAACATAGGTTATAAATAGTGACAAAAGCCAATATCTTAAATTGTCGCGATTAACAATTACTCAAATATATTTAGTGTACAGCTCAATGACAATTACCATAACTTATGACCGGATTTTCATCATTATCATATCGTTACTGTACATGCATTATAATTGTCAACAGGTACAATTCCAGCACAATTTTCGTTTCGTCACAGTTCACCTTAAAACAACATTAACAGTAATAAAATTGCATACCCTTCATCTTTTTTTTTTTTCTATGTATTAGACTTTAATATTTTATTTTTCTATAATTATAATTCACATTGTGGAAATTTTTGTGACACAGAGAAGGGGAAGCATCACATACAATGGACACATGCTTCATGAATTTGTTCCACGAAGGACATCTGCGTACATAAGTCAAAATGACATTCATGTCGGAGAAATGACTGTCAAAGAAACCCTCGATTTCTCAGCAAGATGCCAGGGCGTAGGATCCCGTTATGGTACTAATTAATTACATTATTATATATAATTAATTAATTAATTAATTAATCCCTAAGTTTGGCTGTTTATTTTATTTTTATTTTTCATATTAACAAATAATTAAATTAATTAACAGATCTTTTGAGTGAGCTTGCCAGAAGGGAAAGAGAAGCTGGGATTTTTCCTGATGCTGAAGTTGATCTTTTCATGAAGGTAATTAAATTAAGGAAAAATTACCTAAACACCCTCGAAATTTGGTTTACTTACAGAATCACTTCATATATGGTTTTAAAAAATTACAGTCAGCAGTTCAATTGACGAAAAACTTAATGGAGAATACGTAGTATTACAATTAGATCTGGACTAATGATACCTTAAGTTTGTTATACATGGGATTTACATGGTGTTTTAGTCAATATATTAGATTTTTATGAGGTCTAATTGTAATGTTAGAAAGCTCTTTAATTTTCTCTTAGTTGACGACATGAGTGTTATTATAAATTTTCAAATTACAGGAGATGTTTTTGTAATTAGGACAACTCTTAGGGTAGTTGAGATAATTATTCCTTAAATTAAATTATTAAAAAATTAGTAGTGCAGAAAATCTTAATTTGGATTATGGCTTAAATATTTTCAATCTTTTTGACTTTGTGTCTTGTTTGTATTTTATTTCAATCAGGCAACTGCTATGCAGGGAGTTGAGAGCAGCCTTATTACTGACTACACTCTAAGGGTAAGGATGTTATGAAATTAATCTCAGAAAAAAAAAAAAACAAAAAACAGAGAGAGAGAGAGAGAGAGACACACACACACAAATAGTGACAACTTGGGAAAAAAGAAAAAGGTTTAGCTAGTGAAAAGATAATGTTTGGTGGGATAGGGTAGGGCCCTCAACATGGCTATTGGTGGGCCACCAAGTAAGTGGGTGAATTTAGTTGGTAAACGAAGTTGAAGAAATACAAGTTGATTGAGCACTAATGCTTTATTTTATTTAATTTTTTATCTATTAATTTCTTTTTCTTTTTCTTTTTTCCTCTGAAAAAATGCAGATATTGGGGCTTGATGTGTGCAGAGACACCATTGTTGGGGATGAAATGATAAGAGGAATTTCAGGAGGACAAAAGAAGCGCGTTACTACAGGTTCATTATATATCTTTTCAACATTTTGTCTAATTTTTGCAAAATCTCACATTATAACTTAACGTGCCTAATTTTTTGAGTTTAAATTTAAGTTGATGATAACTGTAACTTGAATCAACGCAACTCGATTAAACTTAACTTTCAAATAAGTTCTCGAATTACAGGCTTAGAATGAGCTCCCAAGCTGCGAATTAAATACATACGATTTTAAGAGTCACTTGAGGTGAAATTCAAGTTTGAATTCCTGTATAACTGGCTCGAGCTTTAAAAGAAAAAAAGGAAACAAATTAGAGTTACTTTAGTTGGTGCAATATCTAAAACATGAAGTGGGCCTTTGCCTTTGACTAAATCTAAAGCAACAATTGAAAAAGATTTATAATTATAATGTAACAAAATCCAAAATTGAAGAGCTATTCATGTTTCAAGAATGTACATTTGGGGATAATGCATTTGTTGACCAAATCCCCTATAGTTGGAGCTACCAAATCCCATATGCATATCGAAGTTGACAGATTTTTTTTTTTTTTTTTTTTTTTTAATGAGAGTATCGAAGTTGACAGATTAATAAAATTCAAAGCACTAAATTGTATAGCCCAAATAAAAGAAAATCACCAAATTCTGCCCCACGTTAGAAACTACTGCACATAAACCTAGAAACACAATAAAAGATCCTCAGCAGTAAACCATGACTAAAATGTCCCCACAAAATCGGAAAAGTTAAAGTGAAAAGGTGATGACTCCACTCTGAGTTGAAATATTCTTCAACAATCTTACCTAACCCCAAACAACATTGTAGACCGATTTCATTCATAGAATATGGACATCTTTATCTGAAGTCTTAGGTGTAATATTGTATGAGAAATAGAAAGAACTTGTATTAAAATGTGAAATGTACTAATGAATATTCTACTTCAATGAACAATCTTTTTGTTATAATTATATCCAAAATCGTGGTGAGTAGATAGAGAATATTTAGGAATTGGGAATGTTTTAAAGAATTTGACAAAATAATTCCATAACCTCAGGAGAAATACCTTCTCACAAATATGATCGTAGTGACAATCAAATTGATTGATTAGGATCAAAGCACATGTTGTATCCAGGTCATTTTACTTGGATTCAGGAAACACAAAGAGTTCAAGAAATGCTCTAGATGGATTAATCCTAAAAATAGATAACATTGTTAGATTTATCACAAATAATCTTGGAATGGACCCTTCAATGCTTAAGTTAGCAGAGGTTTTGAATAAACACATATGTTGTATAAATATATATAAAATAATAAAACTCGAGTTATATTCTAGTGAAACCTAATGAGTTATTTATAGCGTTCGCCCTATCAAGACCGCTACAATAAACGTGTTCATCAGGTGGTATCTTTAGATGTCTCATATTTCTCATACTTTACTGTGGTCAACCATTGGTTGGAGCTTTCGTCAAACTGAACCATTCCCAGCTCGTACGAAAAGACAAGGACAATTTAAGTGTTTTAACTTTTTTTTCTTTTTCTTTTTTCTTTTTCAATAGTTTAGGGATAGTTTTGATAAATTTGCCTTTTATTACGCATCATGCAAGAAAGAATCGCTAGAATTTGATACGTCTTAAGAGTTTAGCAAGGGAAAATCAAAGAAAAGAAGAACAAGATCAAAGAAAATATTTGTCACAACATTTTTAGTAAAATTTGAGAACCAAAATGCATGATTAGAGTAATGGGCTGATATTTATCTTTTTGATACAG
>JACFYI010003826.1:560453-575891 GCA_014898755.1 Handroanthus guayacan
AAGGAGTAACAGAGGACAAACTCCAGTTACTTCGTGAAATAACAGGTGCATTTAGGCCGGGAGTTTTGACTGCATTGATGGGAGTAAGTGGAGCCGGCAAAACAACCTTAATGGATGTTTTGGCAGGACGAAAAACTGGTGGTTATATTGAAGGCGACATTAGAATATCTGGCTTTCCGAAGAATCAAGAAACTTTTGCGAGAATCTCTGGATATTGTGAACAAAATGATATCCACTCGCCTCAAGTAACCGTTCGTGAATCTTTGATTTACTCTGCATTCCTTCGACTACCTAAAGAAGTTAATAAGGAACAAAAGATGGTAATTTTTTTGTGTTATTTTGAATTATATAAATAAAATCTTATACTTTTTACTTAAATAAGCTTTTTTTGTACCCTTTTCAGGCTTTTGTGGATGAAGTGATGGATCTCGTTGAGCTAGACAATCTCAAAGATGCCATTGTTGGGATCCCAGGAGTCACAGGATTGTCAACGGAACAAAGAAAACGATTGACAATAGCCGTTGAACTTGTCGCAAATCCTTCCATCATATTCATGGATGAGCCAACTTCTGGTTTAGATGCAAGAGCAGCAGCGATTGTCATGAGGACTGTGAGAAACACAGTCGACACGGGTAGAACCGTCGTTTGCACAATCCATCAACCTAGCATCGATATTTTTGAAGCTTTTGATGAGGTACCGTACAAGTTTTGGCCTTAGATCTTTCCTAATATATGCAAGTGGACCTCATTTTTCTCACAAACGTATATGTTTCTTTCTATGGGATTAGTTACTTCTCATGAAAAGAGGAGGACAAGTAATATATGCAGGACCTTTAGGTCGACATTCACAAAAAATCATCGAATACTTCGAGGTACTTCATGAAATCAAATTTTGAAAATGGTTTCTAAAAAATACAAAAAAATTAAAGACTTTGTCATCTAATGTAGGCAATTCCTGGAGTTTCAAGAATCAAAGAGAAATATAACCCGGCAACTTGGATGCTTGAAGTTAGCTCAGTGGCCACAGAAGCTAGACTTAGAATGGATTTTGCCGAGTACTACAAATCATCAACCTTATATCAGTAAGTAAAGTAAAGGGATAATTACTTAACACCACCCGAGGTTTGGCATAATTACTAAACACCTCATGAGATTTGATAATTACCGTTGCACCCCTTTGCTATTAGTTCAACTAATAGGTATCTACAATTATATCATCTGAAATCATGAAACATTACAAATAAACCCCCTTGAAAAAAGGGATATAATTGTATTTATGTGTTAGCTCAAGGACTTTAATTGCGATTATGTATCAACTAAACTAACAATAAGGAATATAATAGTAATTTTCCAAATCTCAGGGGGGTGCTTTTGTAATTATGTCAAGCCTTAGGAGGTGTAGAGGTAATTATCCCTAAAGAAAAATATTTTTGCAAATGTCCATAAGTCCTAAAAAGCTACATGTCCTGATCCCATTTTGTACTTGTATGTTCATAGGAGAAACAAGGCTCTAATAAAGGAGTTAAGTACTCCAGCTCCAGGGGCAAACGACTTACATTTCAACACAAAATATTCTGAATCCACATGGGGCCAATTTAAGTCCTGTTTATGGAAACAATGGTGGACTTACTGGAGAAGCCCTGATTATAATCTTGTTCGATACTTCTTCACTTTAGCTTGTGCACTACTTGTTGGAACGATCTTTTGGAGAGTCGGAACGAAGAAGTTTGTATCTACTTAAGATTAAATGCAATATAGTTTATTACTTTAGACTTTTGGTAATGGGAACTAAAAGTCGTATGTTGACTCATTTTTTCTCGTCTTATGGCTTTAGGAACACGGACACAGATCTTTTAACTATCATCGGAGCCATGTATGCTGCTGTTTTGTTCGTTGGGATTAATAATTGTTCGACAGTGCAGCCAGTGGTGGCTATAGAACGAACGGTGTTTTATAGGGAAAAGGCCGCAGGAATGTACTCGGCATTACCATATGCCATGGCACAGGTGAAAAACTCTCATATAATGATTTATGCATTGCAGATACCAAGTTTTATCCCAAATCAAAAGAGTTAAAAGTCTAAAGATAGTTAAAAGCTGCACCTCTCCCTCCCAATTCATGAGTATTTGCAGATAATATCTCAAAGCAATTGAATCTATCATGTTTAGCGATAAACTTAAGCATCGATATGCACATTATCTATGAACAACGATCATGTGCAGTATTGCTTCCCATGCCCATCTATTGAAGGGCTTCTAATAATACTAAATTTTCTTAAATATAAACAAAATCGAGGGTATTGAGGCAGTTTACAAGTTATCCCTACACTCTCACCTTTTGACATGCTTTTTCAAGAATAAAAACCCCATATGAGGGTTACGAGCATAATACCTTGATTGTGCTAAACTCTTCATATCTAGCGACGAATTTGGATATCATCATGCACATGCATTTCTAATTTGGATATCATTATGCACATGCATTTCTTGTTTCTTTCAATTTCATACCTTAACATGACAAGGAATTTTGCCATCATCATGCACTGAGCCTTTCATGTTCTGCCATAAACTTAAGACATCATTATGCACTTTTTTTTTTTGTTTTTCAATTTTACACCTTACGATTGCGTGTGATATGATTTGGCCATCATAATCATGCATATTTCTTGTTTTTTTCAATACCTCAAGATCACAAGTAAGCAAAACCGAAGCTAAAGTCTCTACTTTCTTCTCCACAGGTCATCATAGAAATACCTTATGTTCTAATTCAAACAACATATTACACACTCATAGTTTATGCTATGGTCAGCTTCGAATGGACAACCCGCAAATTCTTCTGGTTCTACTTTGTCAACTTATTCTCCTTCCTCTACTTCACATACTATGGTATGATGACCGTCTCCATCACCCCCAACCACCAAGTTGCCGCGATTTTTGCAGCGGCCTTTTACGGACTTTTCAATGTATTTTCTGGCTTTTTCATCCCTCGACCGGTAAGTTATCTACCCTTGAAAGCATTAAAATCAACGAATAATTACCTACACACTCCCTAAGATTTGAATAATTACCATTATTATCCTTGCTGTAAGTTCAATTGCCGTAAAATTTAACGAAGCCTGTTTAACATTGCAATTACTGAAAATCTAACATGTTGACTGAAGTATACCCCTGTTCAGGGGGTCTGCTTATAATTTTATGCATGCTCTGTTAAGTTTTTCATTAGTTGAATTAACCATATATAAGGATACTATTGTAATTTCACAAATCACATAGAGTGTTTCTATGATTAGATCAAGCCTCAGGAGGTGTAGAGGTAATTATCCCTAAAATCAATGTATGATCTTCAAAACAAACATTTTCTTGATTATTGAATTATTTTCTGTATTTTGATTGATTAGAAAATTCCCAAGTGGTGGGTGTGGTACTATTGGATTTGCCCCGTGGCATGGACAGTCTACGGACTAATTATAGGCCAATATGGAGACGAGCAAAAAACGATCACGGTCGCAGGGATGTCCACGCAACCAATGATCAAGAATTATATTCAAGATCATTTTGGATACGATCCCGATTTCAAGGGCCCTGTGGCCGTAGTTTTGATTGCTTTTGCAATTTTCTTTGCATTTGTTTATGCTTATTGCATCAAGACATTAAATTTTCAAATGAGGTAGAGTGGATATAGTGAGATTATAATGTTTAGCGTAAATATACTTTTGTGACTATTTATGTAGTAGGGAGTTTAGAAAAGGTTAAATTGCATTTTAACCTTATATGAAAAATGACATGAACAGAAAATCTCTTATAAAAAATTAATGAGCATCAGGTCTCATTGTATTCATAAACATGAAGTTCATTGTTAAGAAAGGACTATTTGGAGTGCAATTTTTATAGAGCAGGGGTCAGCACGATGCCTATTGTTTTTTATAAGAGGTATTCTGTTCATTTCATTTTTTAAAAGGAGTAGAATGCAACTTACCATTTTAGAAAATTATATGATGTAGATGATATTACATGTACTTTTAGTTCTCGTGTCTGTAAAATTGTGTACTCCATCAAAGTGGACACAGCGTATATGTTGAATATGGTCCAATACAAACTCATTCCATGTTTACCATTTATAAAGATTGTAATATTGGCATCAGGCAGACAAGCAAAAGTATTGCTTATAATTTATAAATCTTCTTTTATTGGATAATTTATAAATCTAATTGACGCCTAAATATGCTAATATTATTCAAATTTGGGCTGATAATATGGGCTTGAAAAATATTGAATCTTAATTTTCCTATACACATACTTATGGGTAGGATCCAAAATGGGGGTTCTGAAATTTGGACTCTTTCGACCCACCCATCCAAGAATATTCATTATGAGATGGGTCCGGATCCATGAATCCCTATCCGATTCGGATCTATATGGGGCATACGACTGAAGCCACATTCCAAATTATTCCATCCATATCAAATAATACTTGTGCCATCTTTATGCAGTAGAAGAGCCAAAAGCGTGTCACCATCGACCCTATGGGATATGTCCTGTCACACAAAAGCGTGTTTGGCATGTTATTTGCAAACGACGTGTCGTCTTCTCTACCTATCCTAATTAGAAAAGATTCAATAATGTTATTATGAGAATCACGTGGGATTTTTCTTGACTATCAATAGTGACTATATATTAAGTGATTATATAAAATTTGTTGCTAGCCATGTCTTGTAAGTTTGTCAAATGATTTATCTAAAATTAATAAATTATTGTGACAAAATTCTAAATTATTATATACATATGTCACTAATTGTTAATAATAATAATAACTTAAGACATAAATTTTTGTCACCATTTATCTTATGTTTTTGCAGAACAAAAATTATAGTTATTTTAGAGATATCATTAATGATAAAACAACAAATGTATATTTATTAATGATAATTTTCATATTTTCATTTAAGTTTTCATTAGCAATTCCGAAAACATTTAACAAATCTCTATTAAAATCGTAAAAAATATTTGTATATACTACAAAAGTATTGATTTTTTGTAGCTAAAAAGTTAATAACCATGTTGAAAGCAATGGCCAATAGCCCGAAATTAACAATCATGGTCATTGTGGTAGCAAATGATCTAAAAATCATGGTGAATACATCATTTGTCATGACCACACTGAGGTGAAAATATCCACCACAACTATATGTCATGGTAGATTTTTCACTACCCTCAAAGAAACCACGGATCACTGTCGTTGAAATCATAGCAAATGATTTTTCACTACTACTATTTCCTATTAACATTAATTTTTAATCGCGGTAATTTCTCAAATTTTTAATAGTATATGTAATATTGTGATTGGTTTATGAATAAGTACAAGAATATATTGACGGTTAATCATGACTTCAAAAATTATTAGTCAATTTTAAACGTGTGTGTTTATGTTATAAAAATCTTTAGGAAGCATGCATTCCCCAAGCATCCATAAAATAATATAAATCTCTGTTGAGAATGAGGCTTCCTTATCCAAAGTTGTCAACCCAATATTCATTGTTTCTTCCCTAAAACAAAACCTTCCCATCCGTTTCATTTTGGACCGCATTCCCACATCACCCAACAATATTGTGCGTCTATATTCAAGTTATATGTATGTATATTTTATTATATATATATATAAACACACATACATATGATCGTATCAAGTTTGTCCCACATTAGAAAAATAGATGTCTTGAAATAAATTATAACCTATTTTCCATCTCTTACCCTCCGAAGCGTCTTTTCAAGACAAAACTTCCACTATAAATGTTAATGAGACAATATCTTGACTGTTTAAACCTTTCATGTCAAGTGACAGATTTAGACATAATCAATATGTGTGTGTACGCGCGCGCGCATGTGTGTGTATGTTCGAAATATATTCTTGCATGCAGATAAGTGAGCGTGCTAATCTAACGGAAAATTCACAATAGTTATCCAACTCAAGCTCAACAAGTTCAATTGAGTCAAGCAACCTATGTTCACAATGGTTATCCAACTCAATAAGAGTAATCTGCAATATGAAAAGTAATTATTACAAGAATTTGAAAATTGTATGATTTTCAAGAGACACTATATATGGTAAGGATTATCTATCTCTCCTTTCACATCTTCTTCCTTTGACATATGGCGTGTGATTATTAGATCAGTATTAACTCATTTGTAAATTCACTTTAAAAATTAGAAAAATAATTCAAAATAATTGTTACGAAAACTTTAGAATTATTAATAAAAAATGTTTTAGCTAAGAGTGATGTATTTGAGCCCTTGCCCAAGTGAAGGTTTTATAACTTCTTAATTATAAGTCGATTCCCATTGATAGTGCTTGAACTTTTATCTACTATATAATAGTTTAGAGAATATATCTATAGCATAGTAGTTTGGTGGATTTATCTTGTATCAATTCATATATTTGATTTTTGTTTATTAAATCGATATATTAATTTAGCATAGTTCCTTTTCTCTTTAGAAAAAAAAAAAAGAAAGATAAGAGTGAAAAATTAATTTCTGTAAATTTGAAATCTTTAATTCTAAAATTCTTCAATGTAATTGTAAAAATAAAAATAGAAAGGGGTAAAATTGTAATTTTACAGAATATGGGCAATCATGCTGGCGTCAAGTAAGAAATGGGCCCACCACTACTTCAAGTTGAGAGCGGAAGCAGCAAGCCGACGCGGTTTCTCCTTAGCCACCAACCATGAAAGAAGTAAAGTTAAAAAGTACACATGCCGAACAATAGAACAACCATTAATTTTCTTTTTTTTTTTTTATGCAAAAAATAATTTTAACCTTTGACTAAACACGATTTATGGATAATCGAGTAGGCGTTAGAAGGAACACAAAAAATAAAATAATTAATAATAAAGCGTGTTAAGGTTTGCTATATTATTTAGTTTTTCTGTATTGGATGTACACAAAACAAAATTATTGTGATATCGAATTTGATAGACAAGTAGGCAAGTACGAAATTGGATAGTTTCTCACATTATAAACATGTATCTAATAGTCAATTTTCCTATTTTAATTTTTAGTATATGTATCTAACACGTAGAGAAAGATTTTTTAATATAAACAAATTTAAGATAGTTATTGTCCTTTAGATAAAGTGGCATCGCATCCTTATTTTCATAGGAGAGATGCCAGATTGAATCCCACTAGTAGTGTGTATCTTTTTTCTACTATAGAATAGTATTTATTTACCATATGATAGCTTATACAATTTATCTTATGTTTATTTCTTAAGATTGATTTTTGAAATATATTAATATAATAGTATCGATGTAATAATTAAATGTAATCGTTCCTCTTTAAAAAAAAAAGAAAAAAAATTCAAGATTTGGTGTATATGTTGTTTTCAAGCACTTGAGAAATTAATTTAGAAAGATATGTCTTATTTTGATATTAGTAGAATTTTATTGCATCGCACGATTGATGAGGTTTTGACCTAGTAATTAAAATCAAGAATTGAAACTCTATTTTTATAAAGATTTGAAATTAAATTCCATAAGATGTATATATGAATATATATCTAATTTATGTGAGCTTTTAAATTTAATATTTATTACAATTATTTAATATTGATGAATATATTGAATTTAACTTGATTGATATATCTTAATATAATGATGAATTAAAAAGGCTTTGAATGTAGTGTGTTAATTACTAGCATAATGTTTAAATATTGATAGTTATGAAATCCAATTGAATTTGACTAAAATCAATGGTTTCTAACCTTTGAAGAACAACTTCACAATGTTTAAATATTGATAGTTATGAAATCCGATTGAATTTGACTAAAGTCAATGCTCTCTAACTTTTGAAGGGTTCAGAACAAATTTTCCTCTATCACAACTCATTTTTTAGGACCTATTAAGGATGAACCCATACAAACTCTTCTCTATTTTTAGTTTATCCCAACTCGGCTCAAAAGTCCGATTAATCTTAGCTGGTCTAAACTGTCAAGATTTGAACCCGCAAGCCCAACAAGAATAGTAGAAAGTGTCGCATAACTCGGCCCAAGGAGGAATAGCTTAAATTTAGTTAAATTTCGCAACGTGGATATCATGATGCACATGCATTTCTTGTTTCCTTCAAATTCATATCTTAACATGACAGGGAATTTGGGCATTATCATGCACTGAGCCTTTCATTCTTGGCCACGAACTTAGGACATCATTATGCACGTCTTTTTGTTTTTTTCCCCCTCCAATTTTTTACCTTAAGATTGCATGGAATTTGGCCATCATCATCATCCACATTTCTGGTTTCTTTCAATACCTTAAGATCACAAGTAAACAAAACCGGAGCTAAAGTCTCTACTTTCTTTTCCACAAGTCATCATAGAAATACCTTATGTTCTAATTCAAACAACATAGTACACACTTATAGTTTATGCTATGGTGAGCTTCAAATGGACGGCCCACAAATTCTTCTGGTTCTACTTTGTCAACTTATTCTCCTTCCTCTACTTCACATACTGCGGCATGATGACCGTCTCCATCACCCCCAACCACCAAGTTGCCGCAATTTTTGCAGCGGCGTTTTACGCACTTTTCAATGTATTTTCTGGTTTCTCGACCGGTAAGTTATCTACCCTTGAAGGCATTAAAATCAACGAATAATTACCTACACACTCCCTAAGATTTGAATAATTACCATTACTATCTTTGATGTAAGTTCAATTGCCGTAAAATTTAACGGACCTTGTTTAACATTGCAATTATTGAAAATCTAACATGTTGACTGAAGTATACCCTCTGTCCAAGGGGTTTGCTTATAATTTTATGCATACTCTGTTAAGTTTTCCATCAGTTGAATTAACCATATATGAGGGTATTATTGTAATTTCACAAATCACAGAGAATGTTCCTATAATTAGATCGAGCCTCAGGAGGTGATGAGGTAATTATCCCTAAAATCAATATATGATCTTCAAAACAAACATTTTCTTGATTATTGAATTATTTTCCATATTTTGATTGATTAGAAAATTCCCAAGTGGTGGGTATGGTACTATTGGATTTGCCCTGTGGCATGGACAGTCTATGGACTAATTATAGGCCAATATGGAGATGAGCAAAAAACGATCACGGTCGCTGGGATGTCAACGCAACCAATGATCAAGAACTATATTCAAGATCATTTTGGATATGATCCCGATTTCAAGGGGCCTGTGGCGGTAGTTTTGATTAGTTTTGCAGTTTTCTTTGCATTTATTTAGGCTTATTGCATCAAGACTTTAAATTTTCAAATGAGGTAGAGTGGATATAGTGAGAATATATTTAGTGTAAATATATTTTTGTGACTATTTATGTAGTAGTGAGTTTAAGAAAGGTTAAATTGTATTTTAACCTTATATGAAAAATGACATAAGCAGAAAATCTCTTATTAAAAATTAATAAGCATCAGACCTCGTTGTATTTATAAACATGAAGTTCATTGTTAAGAAAGGAGTATTTGAAGTGCAATTTTTATAGAACACTTGTCAGCATGACGCCTATTGTTTTTCATAAGGGGTATTCTGTTCATTTCATTTTTCACAAGGAATAAAATGCAACTTACCTGATGTGGGTGGAATTTAGGTCTGCTGAGCTGTAATCGACCTTGATACAACCAATCGACCCGGTAATTGATTGTGGGATCTACCTGCAAGATGGAAAACACGTAAGACTAGCGGAAAGCCTCCGCTAAAACTCTCCGATGCCAAAGTCAGTATATGATGTGAAACTTTTTAGGTCGAACAGAAAGTGATAAATATTATAGTGGTGAAATAAAGATAAAATCCCTCCCTGAAGTCATAAACTTATCTGGTATTTATAGGAGCTCTGAATGGTGCGCGAGTTCATTGGAAACCCAACTTTGCTCACAACGGACACTTGAGATTGATCCCACAGACAGAATGATGGCGGGATCCAGTCAAACTTCCATTCGACGGGACCGTTATCGCATATCTATTCTAATTCGTCACAGGCCGGCCCACTATGTGCCTGGAAATGCATGGATTATCGCACATGATGATGGAGTTCTTTTAACATTTCCTAGTGGGTGGCCCCTAGTAGTGCTTTAATGATTCTACCAAGTGTCGCCAGCCAAGCAACATTGACCAAAGGAATCGACGGGTCGTCAGAGGGGTTTAATGGACAGAGCATCATCGGTCGATCAACTCTATCGACCTCCGAAACCGTGCAGAGAGAGAAAATGATCCGGATCGACCGATTAATAAAGTCGACCGACCGATAAGTGGTCGACATGATCGATCGTATGATGCCACGTGTGTGTCAATTTTCGAGCCACATCATTACCCGTTTAGAAAATTATATGATGTAGATGATATTACATGTACTTTCACGAATCTTTGGAAGTCCACATCATTTATTTTTGGATACTATGGTTATTCAATATTGACTTCTCATACTCCTTTTCGCCTTTTTCTTTTTTCTTTTTTAATTATCCTTTTATTTACTTTCAAGTCCAAACTTCTGCTCTTTTAATGATTGTAAGTAATGTAATATATTAATGCCTACACATATTTAAATTTTACATAATTTTATTTTTTTGGTTAAAAATTGATTTTTGCAAATAAATTAAGTATACAAATTTGAAGGTGGTGGACCTGCTTAGCTAACAAAATAAATATATTGAAATTTCAACATAGAAGACAACAAGTGTTCTAATCCTAATACCCATACAATGGTTTTGGTGTCATTAAAGAATAAAAAGTACCACTAGTTTCTTCACCTACTTCATATAGAAGAATTTTGGGGTGTCTAAAGAATTTGGATTCATTCCCATTTTAAAGTATTGTGGGGCTTGATAGCTCCTCATGTTGTTGAACAAAATTTCCCAAATTATATATAATATTTATATAAATATAAATATAAATATCCACATATATGTGCGTGTTTGCTGATAATATTTACATCTATTATAAGTGTATAAAATTTTGTCACAAATGGATATTATTCTATCAATATATGTGATGATGCTTAAATTTATCACTGAATATGCAAAATATAGTCAACAATAGGGTTGTACGCAGTGCGGTTGGGGCAGTTTTCGCTCATGTTTTGGTCCAATCCAAAAAGTTGCGATTTGAAAATATCTTAACCCCATCCAATCCGACAAGAACTCAATCTGAACTTCGCGGTCCTCTTGGGTTGGGTCAGATTTGTGGTTCAAATAAATTTTTTTCAAAAGGTGATGTAACATATACGAAAATATATTAAAATATCTTCACCCATCCAACAAACAATCAGTTTAATATTTTTTCTACTTAGAGAGTAAATATTAGTTGTTTGCACTCTATAGGATATTTATAAAGAGTTTTATCTTCATCATTAAGTTAAAATCATGTACATACAACATACACATAAAGTATAAGCATATACAATTTTACATGAAAAGGCAAATCCCACAATCAAAGGCTAAACCATGCAATACATTTCACAAAATGGCGAAAAAGAAATTCATACCATGCACCGAATGATCATTTAGACAATAAGTATGTTAGACTTAGTGTAGAAGTACAAAAGAAATTTAAAGTCAAAATTTGAAGCTCAACTGTTTGAATGTAGAGTGATCTAAAGTTCAAAATGGAAGATGGCAAATATTTCATTATTTCATTCATCTTAACTGATTATTGATCTTATTATTACCAATAAATGGGAAAAATACTTGGGTGTATTGTTAATTTGGTTTATGGACTTATTTTGATAGAAATTAGTAAATTGGATTGATAGATCACTTGACTTATGGGTTATAAATATTAATTTGTAAAGATCTTATAAACTATTTAAACTAAAAATATTAACGATATTTTCATTTTAAATTTAATATTTTTTAGTATAATATAAATATAAATATTTAAATTGCGGTTGGGGTGGCCTTTTGCGGTTTATAAATATATAAAATAAAATCCAATCCGAAATTGCGATCTTTTGTTTGATAAATCCATGCCCACCCCACCAAACTTTCAACCCGATATTGCATTACGGTTTGGATTGGGGCAGTCGATTGGAGCGGTCCAACGGTTTATTTGTACAGTCCTAGTCGACAAGATACTGTCCCACAAGATATTATTTAATCGACATAGAATATGATGTAATTTGTTTTTACGAGATGCTTTTCAGTAAATAGGAGGCAAGGAACACAAAACTTGAAAGCCTGATTCTCTCAATGTTATTAAACATATTGTTGATAATGTTTAAATTCATTGTAAAATATATAAGATCTCGTCCCATAAAAACATAACGAATATTTGTTCTCTGAAAGCGCAAATTGTAAACGAGAACGAGTTACTTTGCTACTTGAAAGCCCTTTAATTCCTACATGAGCTATGAGACAAGGTTTGATATATATATATATATATACTAGAAAAGGCCCACCGTGCCACGCCCGGTGCCATGCCCGTTGAGCTTTTTCTAAACGACTGTATATACATCGCACAAATATTTATTTGTATTTATTGTGGAAGGTTCACTACATTTCCATTATCTTGCTTGACATATTAGCTACACATTCATGGGACAAATTATAAGGAAAGACATATTACTATTCTAGAAAAGGTGATTCTGTAGAAACTCTGAACTCGAAAAAATTTATTACCGAGAAGAATATCAAAATTTCATAATCCATTATAATTTAGTGGAAGATACTTATGTCACCAGTTCTGTTGCTTTCTATACTGGATCGAAGAATTAAAGCACAGAATCACTATTAGTTGCAGGATTTTTCTTGCCTTGAAATACAAATCCTTAGACAAAGTGTTTAAACGATTGATGCACAGAACCATGATGTTTTTGGAAAATTCCATAGTATATATTAGATATAAAAGTGACTGAAAGTTTTGATGTGCATCAATTGCAGCTTCACAAATTACAGAATCTTTTTCATACTCAACCATGAATGACAGATTGTTTTTCAATTTCAAAAGACATAGAAGCAATTGGTGGTGCCTACAATAATTTAGGTAAGGAAGACAAGAACCACCGCAGGAAGCCATCCAGCTGTATTATCTACACCTACAACCCATACGCCATATGCCACAGCCATCAGATGTTGCATATGAAATAGATTTAAGTAATAGCAATAAAAGGGGAAAAAAACTTTCATACCTCACAATTATTTTCAACTCAAGTTCAAAAGCAATTTCATCTCCATTATTCTTGAACTACTTGAGATTGAGAAACTACCCACGTACTGCGCTATTAGGATCTCTTCCTAAATCACTAACCTGAAAATTGTATCTGATCAGTGCATGTAAAAGGAATTGTCAATATTAAATGAGACAAACAGTGCACTTATCTACAGATCTCATTACATTAGAGTATTAGATTATAATAACTATATTCCTAAAAAAAATGTAATGAAGTGTAGCTGATTTCACTTGTTTTTCAGTTATGGGATAAGATCTCCACTAAGCTGAAAACCACTTCTGGAGTTGATAAATACCTGAACAGAGCATTCCCACTGAAATATATAGCTAGTAATGTGAAACTGCTTCTAAATTTCTTAAAATGAAGAACCTTATTTGACATTCCTAACACATCACTTAATGCTTGCTAAGCTCATCTATTAACATTCTTGTATTTTTACTTCGGCAGAAAACCATGAAAACTAAAGGGTCATATCACATTGTGGAAATGATTTTTCAAGCTTAAAGTTTCTTCAGTACAATGCGTGGCATGGTAAATAGCAAAGGAAGAAATGAAAAGTACACAAAGAATTCTAAAGGGATTAATCTTAAAAGATCTTGAGGAACGAACACCCACTTTGCTCTATGTGTTAAGGTCATAAAATATGAAATCAATTTTTGTCTCTACACATGTAACGAAAAAGGATTCAGATAAAAGAGAGATAATAATTCTTTCATTTCCTATGTAAGGTGTCGGGAGTAAGCAAAGCAAGGCAGATTCCAGAGGCAATCCGTACTATATCGTTTAAAGTTTCCATAATCACTCTTTACGAAGAAAAATGCAAAGGCACAACTTAATCAATGCACAAACAATTTCACATCCAAAAATTAAGCAATGATTGGAATTAATATTGGTATTAAAAATACTTCTGAACCAGCCATTATTGATACTTCAACTCGGGGCCACATTCCTCTATATTCAAATAGATACAAGCCTTGCTATTCACACCTACCATGTTGCACTGCACTTTTTACCAGAAAGAAACTGAAAACGTACAAACATATGAAGCATATTTCCAAGTTAGACATCTAATGTTAATCCAAAAAATTATGCAAAACGTACTCAAAGCCATCATATCTAGAGACCCAAACGTGCATCATGTGTGTGTAATTGTGGAAAAGAACGTGTTTATCCACTCTATATAAGTTAAACCGAAGCCATTTCATGAAATGATACTAAGCTAAATAGTACAAAAAGCTAGAAACTAATCGACATAAGTAATTACCTTTCCAGCAGAGGCCTCTAGATCATGCAAAACGTAATCAGTTGACAGTCATTGGCCCCTTCATTAAACATAATTTAGTCTGTAGCAGGAACCATGCAATTAGGACCATAACTCAATACTCCTGGAAGTTGAAAAATGGACTCTATAGGGGAGCTAGTACTTGACTACAAAAATAAAAAACCAATGATGCACAAAATAAATAAATTCCTTTTGACAAATAAGTTAGTTTTGCTACAAGTTTGTCAATGATCATTATAGTTGTTAAAAAATAAATCAATAAATATATGGATTTAGTAAAGGACCTATTAATAAATTAGAGCCAGTTTTCGTCTATGGTTGCATTAGAACAACCAAATTTTAGACATTGGTTGAATGAAATGATCTAATCAACCCATCATCCTGTCACAAGATTAACACAAAAGTTAGAGGCTTAAGCTCAGAGATTCTATTCATGACAAAAGATAACAACAACAAACTATAAAGAAATCTAAGACTTTCAAATAGTTAACAAGATAGAAGTCGGATTAAAAAGATAAGACAAAATCTACATACAGAACCAATAACGTCAATACCTCAATTAGAAAGTGATCCATACAAATCAAATTATGCGTAGGCATTAAAAGGATTAAAACTGCAATCATAACAAAACTCTACAAGAAGTATGTAATAAGTATCAACTATAATAATAAATCAAAGCGGGAGAACGATGATAAAATTTGTTTTCACATTACAGAAAAGACCAACAACAATAATAATATTAATAATAGAATGACACAAAGAAAGTTATCCAACATAACTCTCAAGAAGTGTCTAAAACTTTAGAACCTATAGCAAACATAATATGTTACGAGGTAAATGCGGCAAGCTATTCTTTTCTTAATATTATTAGATGTTTTAATGTCCAGACATTTAATGTTATCAACTGGACTATCTTTTTTGTGCTCACTTGGTCATCTAATATATCATCACACCCTTGCATGGATTAATCCATAACCAAAGA
>JACFYI010003826.1:584683-595856 GCA_014898755.1 Handroanthus guayacan
CTGTATCAAAAAGATAAATATCAGCCCATTACTCTAATCATGCATTTTGGTTCTTGAATTTTACTAAAATTGTTGTGACAAATATTTTCCTTGACCTTGTGCTTCTTTTCCTTGATTTTCCCTTGCTAAACTCTAAAGACATATTAAATTCTAGCGATTCTTTCTTGAATGATGCGTAATAAAAGGCAAAATTATCAAAACTATCCCTAAAATATTGGATGGAAAAAAAAAGTTAAACACTCCAATAATTTGTGTCTTTTCATACGAGTTGGGTATGGTTCGTTTTGACCAAACCTCCAACCAACAACTGACCACAGTTAAGTATGAGAAATATGAAGACATCTATAAATAACTCATTAGGTTTCAAGAGAAGATGACTCTAGTTTTATTATTTTATCAATACTTAAGCGGCCTATATATTTGTTTATTCAACCTTTGCTAGCTCAAACATTGGAGGGTCCATTCCAAGATTACTTGTGACAAATCAAACAATTTTGTCTATTTTTAGAATTAATCCATTCGAAGCATTTCTTGGACTCCCTTTGTTTCATGAATCCTAGTAGAATGAACTAGAGACAACATGTGGTTTGATCCTAATCAAATCAATTTGACTATCACTAACTATCACTACGACCCTGTTTGTATTCTCCCAATGTTTTGGGATCATTTTGTCAAAATTTAAAAACATCCCGACTTTCTAAATATTCTCTAGCTACTCACCATGATTTTGGATATAATTATAACAAAAAAGATTGTTCATTGAAATAGAATATTTATTAGTCTATTTCACATTTTAATACAACTACTTTCTATTCTCATACAATAATATTACACCAAACCCCTTAGATTAAGATGACCAAATTCTATGGATGAAATTGATCTACAATGTTGTTTGGGGTTAGGTAAGATTGTTGAAGAATATTTCAACTGAAAGAGGAGTTACTACCTTTTCACTTTAACTTTTCCTATTTTGTGGGGACATTTAAGTCATGGTTTTCTGCTAAGGATCTTTCATTGTTTTCCTAGGTTTATGTGTAATAGTTTCTAAGGTGAGGCAAAATTTGGTGATTTTCTTGTATTTGGGCTATAAAATTTAGTGCTTTGAATATAATTGGTCTGTCAATTTCCATATGCGTATCTGATTTGGTAATTCCAACTATAAGGAATTTGGTCAACAAATGCATTATACCTATACATTCTTGAAACATGGATAATTCTTCAATTTTGGATTTTGTTATATTATAATTATAAGTCTTTTTCAATTGTTGCTTTAGATTTAGTCAAAGGAAAAGGCCCACTTCATGTTTTAGATATTACACCAACTAATGTAACTCTCATTTGTTTCCTTTTTCTATTTTAAAGCTTAAGCCAGTTTCACCAGAATTCAAGCTTGAATTTTACCTCAAATGACTCTTAAAATCGTATGTATCTAGATTCACAACTTGAGAGTTCAGTCAGGCTTGTAATTCAAAAGCTTATTTAAAAATTAAGTTTAATCGAGTTCTGTTGATTCAAGTTATAGTTTTCATCAACTTAAATTTAGAGTAGATTTTTCAAAAATTAAATAAAGTGTTGATAAAATATATGATGGACCTATAGTAACGCGTTTCTTTTGTCCTCCTGAAACTCCTCTTATCATTTCATCTCCAACAATGGTGTCTCTGCACACATCAAGTCCCAATATCTGCATTTTTTCAGAGAAAAAAAAAACGAAAAGAAAAAGAAATTAGTAGATAAAAAATAAAATAAAATAAAATAAAACATCAGTGCTCGATCAACTTGTATTTCTTCAACTTTGTTTACCAACAAGTAAATTCACATACTTTCTTGGTGGCCCACCAATAGCCATGTTGGGGGCCCTACCCTGTCCCACCAAACTTTATCTTTTCACTAACTAAACCTTTTTCTTTCTTTCTTTCTTTTTCTTTTTCCCCTAATTGTCACTATTTTTTTCTTTTCTTTTCTTTTTTTTTTCTAAAATTAATTTCATAACATCCTTACCCTTAGCGTGTAGTCAGTAATAAGGCTGCTTTCAACTCCCTGCAGGGCAGTTGCCTGATTGGAATAAAATACAAACAAGACATAAAGTTAAAAAGACTGAAAATATTTAAGTTATAATCCAAATTAAGATTTCAAACCATTAATTTTTTAATAGTTTAATTTAAGGAATAATTATCTAAACAGCCCTAAGGGTTGACTTAATTATAGAAACATCTCCTATAATGTGAAATAATACTCCCGCCGTCAGCATATTTAACAAACTTAAGGTGTCATCGGTCCAATCTCTATTAAGTTTTCCATCAGTTGATCTACATATAATGGATATTATTGTAATTTTTAAATCATATATGAAGTTTTTCTGTAATTAAACTAAATTTTGACGGTGTTGAGGTAATTTTCCCTTAATTTAATTACCTTCATGAAAAGATCAACTTCAGCATCAGGAAAAATCCCAGCTTCCCTTTCCCTTCTGACAAGCTCACTCAAAAGATCTGTTAATTAGTCTAATTGTTTGTTAATATGAAAAATAAAAATAAAATAAAAAACCAAACTTCGAGATTAATTATATATATAATAATGTAATTTATTAGTACCATAACGGGATCCTACGCCTTGGCATCTTGCTGAAAAATCGAGGGTTTCTTTGACAGTCATTTCTCCGACATGAATGTCTTTTTGACTAATGTACGCAGATGTCCTGCGTGGTACAAATTCATGAAGCATATGTCCATTGTATGTGATGCTTCCCCTTCTCTGTGTCACAAAAACTTTCACAATGTAAATTATAATTATAGAAAAATAAAATATTAAAGTCTAATACATAGAAAAAAAAAGATGAAGGGTATGCAATTTTATTATTTTTAACGTTGTTTTAATGTGAACTGTGATGAAATTTGTGTTTGAATTGTCACTGTTGAAAATTATAACACGTGTACAATAATGACATGATAACAATGAAAGTCTTGTCATAAGTTATGGTGATTATCATTGAGTTGTACACTATATATATTTGAGTAATTGTTAATTGCGACAATTTGAGATATTGATTTTTGTCACTATTTATAAGCTATGATGTGAAAAAATTAAAAAAATTATTTTTATATTATCACTTAACGCATATTATTAGTAATAATTTTCACTCTGTTACTTTGTTTTTTATCATTGACGTTACTTTTTTTTATAGTGGGTGGCCCTACTAGCTCCATTGATTGTGTTTCCATTAGTTGATCTAATTATAATAATCATACATTGGTTTCTATATAGATTTGAAGGGTACGATTGTCTTTTCAATTGCTTTCACTTAATTGAGTTGGTTGTATCACATAAAAGGGTTGTGTGTGTTGAACTAATGTTGCATAATGTAAATGAAGATTGCACTCATTAATGAATTAAATCTACTAATTGCATTGTAAATACTAAAATAAAAATAGCTAATTAATATGAAAAATCAAACCTTTAACGTAGGGTCTAATTTTCCTGCTAGAGACAACAAAAGGGTTGTTTTCCCAGAAGATGGTGGCCCTAACAAAAGGGTCATCCTGTCACATTTAACCCAAAATTAATATAATATATATATATATAGATAAAGTTAAAATTGTTAATCAATGTTAATTTAAGGGATAATTACCCCAACGCCACTTGAGATTTGGCATAATTATCAAAATATTCGTTAAAATTTGAATAATTATCGTTACACCCTCTACTGTTAGTTTTGAAATATAATTGCAATTACATTCCTGAAAATCCTGAAACATTACAAGTAGATTCCCTAGACAAGATATTGTAATTGTAATTATGTATCAAGTCACAGTGTAATTATAATTATGCACCGACTGAGTTAACAATAGAAGTGTAATGATAATTGTTTTAACTTAAAAGGATGTTTTTTGATGATTATGTCGAAAATCAGGTGGTGTTGAGATAATTATTCCTTGATATAAACATATGGAATGTATACCTAGAGGGTTTGATGATGCCCGAGGCATCTTTTAATATGGTGAGCTTTGTTTTCTTGGCAAGCCTGACTCCGAAGCAACTCAGCACAGCCTCGCCGATGTTCCGAGCCGCGTTGGGCAGGGTCGGGAGCGCTCTTTCTCCGACGAAGCAGTCCGCCTCCACCGTTAAGTGCTCGAATCTCACTTCTACTGTGGGAAGGGTAATTCCAACTCTGCAATTAATTAATTACAAAATTAAAAACAATAAAAATATGTTATAATTACCTCCATACCCCCAAGTTTGAAATAATTACCAAAACAACCTCTCTAGGTCAAAATAATTGCCATCACATCCCTACTGTTAATTCAACTGACGCATAATTATAATTACAATCGCTAAACTTGTGCATAATTACAATTACGCTCCAAGAGTGTACTTATAATATTTCAACATTTTCAGGAAGTGTAATTTTGAACTAACAGTAAGGGGTGTACTAATTATTATTTAAACGTGAAGGGGTGTTTTGATAATTATATACCAAATCTCGGGGCATTGAGGTAACTAACCCTATAACTAAATTATTCAATTTATTAATGTCGTTACATAATAATACAATTTAATTTTCAAGTATATTATGATCAATTTTCTATCACTATATGGTTAAGAATAAAATTGAAAAACACTTCTTCAGATTCCTTGCAAGTAAACTACCAACTTCAAGACAATATTCTTATTTGTCATTTTTGTTGTTTTTTTCTGCTTGCATAAAATAGAGACTATTTTTGTCTTTGGGAAAATACTTTCTCTCCTTTAAATTATGTTTTCATTCCTTACTTTCTTGGATTTTTCGTAAACAATATTTTATTTACTGATACGACTGTTTTTTATAAAAAAAAAAAAGAAAAAAAAGAAATTCAGTTAGGATCTTCTATTCCAACCAGCATCATGATTTATCTAACTACAACGACAGTTTTTCATAAAAGATCCAGTTAGGATCTTTTATCCCAACTAACGATGGGGATGAAATGATAATTATACAAATCTCATGGAGTGTTCTGGTGATTACTACTAAATTTCAGGGGTATAGAGGTAATTATTAAAAAGATATGTTTGGTCATCCTTCGTTTTCAGTACTTTCCTTGCAATTCTAAGGCATTAAACCCCTACCAATTAGCATCTCAATTACGAAATCTGACCAAATAAAACTAAACCTAGCAACCTAAAATATACCCTTCAAAACTAAGTAATATACTAATAATTATCAAACATGTAGTAAGATTTCATGACGATCAATAAGGACAGAGCCAGAATTTTTTTATTTTGGGTTTCAATTTTCAAATGATAATAATAATATATATATATAAATATACTTCCAATCAAAATAAGAGTATTTTTATCACTTGTGGGATGGTAAAATTAACACGTGCTGAAGTAGTAGTAAATGATCCAAAATTAGCATGGTATAAACATCATATGCCGTTGTATATACTGAGGTAAAAATATCCACGATGGTGATATGTCATGGTGGACTTTTCCTCATTCAAACTATGCATCATTAACATAGTAAAAGTACAACAAATTTTATCAAAAAAAAAAAAGTACAACAAATGACTTTCTACCACTTTTATTGTCTATTAATATTAGTTTTCAACTGTGATAATTCCTCTGTTTATCACTAATTTTATATAGTAACTGACAAAAAAATTTTATTTTATCACAAATAATAAATTTTAACAGACTTAATAATTATGTATGACCAAAAATTATGTAATATTATTATTAGTATTAACAATTAGTGGCACATGCATAGTTACAACCTAATAAAAATGAAAATCTTATCATAAATTATAACTATAATTACATTATCACTATATATGTATAACCTTAAAGACACTAGTTTTATTTTTTAGAATTAAACTACATAGTGAGAAAATAATTTTTTGTATCATTTTAAATATCTCATTACTAACAAAATTGTCCGTAGATATATATATATATATATATATTGACATGAAAAAATTATCATTATCATTTCATGCGTTTTATTGACAACAATATTCATGTTGTCACTAATTACTTTTTTATCACTAATATTATATTTTTTTTTTATACCAACTACCGTCAATCCCCATACTGTCTACTCTCAAAATTCATGCAAAAATGACTTAGACGATCATGAGTGGTTCTCCAACAATCTTAGAAACTCAAAACATATATATATATATATATTTATGTATATATAATAAAAATAAAATATGTAAAAACTTACTTATCAATTCGATTTCTGAGTTTAGTGAGGAACTTCTCATTATCTTCCTCAGCAACTTTAAAGAACCTATCGATAAATTCTTGCCTTTCATTCACATCAAGCTTTCTTACATCAACTTCCCTATGAACAACCTTAACATTTCCATGACTCGGAGCCTCATCAATATACGATTTTAGAACTGTTTTTCTCAGCCTGTCATAAGTCGGCAGCTTTTCCAAGGCAGCCCATCTCAGGGCCTCTTCGTCTTCCTCTGCCCTGACGCTGCACCGGCCGGCGGCACTGATGCTGCCGGAGAAAACCTCGTCTACGTTCCAGTTGCTCCGGCTAGAGCTCCGGCTTGTTTGCTGTCTTGAGGCCCTGGTTTTGTCCTCCATTGATTAGTTCTATATTTTGTTTTTCTTTTAATCAGATTGAATTTGAAGAAAATGTGCTAAGAATTAACTAAGGAAGAAGCAAAATTGGATTAGTGAACATGGTTTTGAGATGGGTTTTTGTTTGGTTTAAGGTTATTTGTATGGTGGGGTAGTGGCTTTTTATAAGGGGGTTTTGGCGCGGGTGGGTGAGGGGTTAATTTGGGCCCAACGAGTTCGACATAATTACCTCAACATATGACATAATTATCAAAGTACAATAACATAAGGTTTCAAATAATTATAACCATTACACTTTCTAACTTCAGTTCAGCTAAAGAAAAATCCAAAAGAGCTTATATAATATTATAATTACACCCTCTAACTTATTAAAACATTACAAGTGAGCTCCTCTACTTGTAATATTACATATTTTTATTAAGCTTTCCCTTAGCTAAATTAACACTAAGAGTTGTAATGATAATTATAAAAACTTTAGGGGATATTTTGGCAATTTTGTTAAATTTTAGAGGGTGATACTATTATTACCCTTTTTACAAGGGGTTTGGGGGTGGGTGGATTTAGTCTGGGACCTAGTGAGTTTGCGTGGATTATATTGAATAATTTAATCATGTCACCTATTTTTTGGAAGTTATTTTTGATAGTTCTATAATTTCATTTATTTGTCTTTTGACTTGTGGTTTTTCTGCTTTGGTGCCGGAGTAGATGGAGGTTAGTAGTCTCTCATCACCACTTACCCTTGTAATAGAAGATTGAAGAGATAGGTGTCAACAAAAATTGGAGGAAAAATAATTTTAAAAAATTTAAAATAACTTATGAAATTACTAAAGAAATAAAGATATACATGGCATGTGATGATGGTTAGATAGAGTCTTGTTGTATTGTTTTATTGATATGTATTGGTGATAGATTTTTGAAAATGTCCTTTGGAGGATGGATGAATTAGAAGATTTATGTTTTATATGTGTTTATCGATTTTCTGATGTGGGATGAAATTAAATATTTGCATGTCATTAATTGGTCTCAAAATCGAAATTGAGAAATGGGTGATCATGCATGATCACTATTCCCATCGCTAGTGTTATTAATGATAATCAAATTTATCTTACCAGCATATATTGCTAAGAGATTCTGTTTGAGATTTTGTTTATCAGTGCTATACAAGTCTCATATATCCTCAACTCGACAATGTAACATTGCAAAATAGTATTATCCATATTAATATATAAATATATATAACAGACTAAGAAAACTTTTTGTCGAAACTTGGTTCTTAATTTTATACTTAATCATACAAAAACTTTAATTACACTTATTTTGATGAGTGTCAATAATAATAATAATAATTCTTTTTGAACTACGTATCAATCACATAACGTACATATACAATTCACCTGTCACATACAATTAAATTTTCAATTTGCGAAAATGTCAATTCCTGCCGTTTTGCTTAATTTAAGTCAAAATTATTCAATTAATTGTCTTTAATCAACGTACATAATTATTCCCGGCTAATATTGTCCAAAAGGTGAAAGGGAGTTTCCAACTTCATGCATACATACATATATGTATATGTCTTAACTTAAGTCAAAATTCAATTAATTGTCTTTGATCAACGTACATAATTATTCCCGCCTAATATTGTCCAAAAGGTGAAAGGGAGTTTCTAAGTTCATGCATACATACATATATGTATATGTCTGGTAGCTATGCTTATACATAGATAACACCTAGTAGAATATTCTTTATATATATATATATATATTGCATTCAACATGTACATACTATGTATATAACACGTGTAGTACAAAGACACAATATACCATAAGTACATAAATAAATACATAGATACATATATATAAACATATCATAACATTTCAATATTAAGACATAAATTTATGAATGTTAATATAATATGGAGGCCAAATGTTTACTAGACATAAAACTTATTATATAGTTCTTATGTTTCTAAAAGATGATCATGATTAGTTCCTAACCACTTCTATGAGATCCGAACCTGTAACTTATGTGTTTAATACATACTGATCACTATATTTGTGGTCACTGTAAGAAAAAAGAAAATTAGTGACAATACTGATAATATGAATGCTGTCATAAATGGTACGTGGTAAGTGATAAAGTATTTTGTTTTATTCCTATAATGAATTAACAAACTTAATGGTGCGGCAATTGTGTTTAAATTATCAATAGTGACAATTCAAAACTAGTTTTTGTGATTTTTAAATTATTTATATTCTGACAAAACAAAACGGATTATCACTTAAAAAATATGATGATTATGAAAGTACTTGTCACTTAATATATATGTTATTAATTAGTGACAATTTCATATTATCGCTTATATTTTCGTCACTAATAATATATTTTCTTGTAGTGTTAGAACATTGTGAAGATTGAACATTTTTTCCACTTTGTGAGTGTGTGTGTGATAATTAATAGTTTATCTTTAAATATTATCAATTTATATATCTGAGAAACTCTCTTTCTCATATGGCGAATAGTGAAAATTAATTCACATGCATTTTTGGGCATGCATTTACTCAAATTTGCAAGTTTAATTGCTTCCAAAATATTAATAAAAAAAAGAGAAAGAAAGTGATAACATGACTTTTAAATGCAAAACAATTTTTCATCATCTTATCCTTATAATTAAAGAGATTTCTATTGTTAGGATGACGTATAAATATATCTTATATAATATTATATTCACCAAATAATAATTATTGATTTTATTTATTTATTTTTTTGGCTATGAACAAAGTGTTTTTGCATTAGAAAGCAAATAATTTCAAAATCACTTTCATCTAAAATGACTTCATACCATATTTTTCTAACCATGAAATTGCATGTAGCAAAAAATTTATTTCGTTGATGGGGTCTAAGTGCATTTATAAGTTGGGATAATTACCTCAAGATGAACATGAAGTTTGATTTGATAATTTTCGTGACTTGAAACATTGCAGTATCATTACCCTTGCTAATCTACTTGTAATATGTCGACCACTTTGCTAGATTTTCAAGGACTTAAATTTAATGCTATAAAGGTTCTATTTAAATTTCTATCAGTTGAACTAACATTAAGAATATTAATAGTTTTTTAAATTACATAGGATGTTTCTATAATTAGAGCAAATTTCAGGGTTAGAGTATATTTATTATGATTTTTCAACTTTTTATATTTTGAAAAGTTTTAACGATTTGAGATCAATAAAGAAAATTCTAGTAATATCACCATCATGATGTAGCAAAATCTCATATTTATATCGTATTCACCAAATATTAACCATTCAAAAAGATTACTAATGAGAATTTGCAACTAAAAAGTAGATCACTCGACATCATCGATTAATGTAAAATGACGTTATGAAAAGAAATCTATGCAAAAAAACAAAACTTCTTTGAAAAAAAAAACAAAACTTCATTAATGGTGCGAAAATTGTGTTTAAATTGTCAATAGTAACAATTCAAAACTAGTTTTTGTAATTATTAAATTATTCGTATTATGACAACCAAAACTGATTATGAAAGTTATTGTCACTTAATATATATTTGATTAGTGATAATTTCATACTATCACTTCTCGTCACTAGTAATATGTCTTCCTATGGTGATTTGTCATTAAATTGTCATTATATAGAGAATTGTGAAAATTGAACATTTTTTCAAGTTTAATTGCTTCCAAAATATTTTGCAATTTTGCAAGTTCAATTTCTCTTTTAATATTAAAAAAAGGGAAAGAAACTTGGAAATATTAAAAAAAGAGAAATAAAATTGAAAATATTTTGCAATTTTGCAAGTTTAATTGCTTCCAAAATATTGAAAAAAGAGAAAGAAGTGATGACATGATTTTTAAATGCATAATAACTTTTGCCACCATCATTTGGATGAAGCAGCATCATCTCCACCCTTTCATGGTGGAGGTACAAGGTTCGAATCTCACCTATAGCGTGTGGGTGTTTGTCTACCGTATGGTAATATTGATGTGTGAATGAATATAATCGCCTTTCTCAAAAAATGCATAATAATTTTTCATCATCTTATTATCCTTATAATTAAAGAGAATTCTATTGTTAGGATGATGTATGCCTTACATGATATTATATTCACAAAATAATAATTATTGAATTTTTTTTTTTGGTTGTTGTTGTAGTTGTATGAACAAAGTGTTTTTTGCATTAAAAAGCAAATAACTCAAAATCACCTGCTCATCTAAAATGACTTCATACCATATTTTTCTAACCATGAAGTTGCATGTAGTTGAAAAATTTGTTGATGGGACCTAAGTGCATTAAGAATTGGGATAATTACCTCAAGATGAACATGGAGTTTGACCTAATTGCGGTGATTTGAAAAAATTACAGTATCATCACTCTTGTCGAAAACGATCTGCTTGTAATGTGTCAATCAGTATCTGGATTTTCAGAAAATTTAATTGTAATGCTACAAAAGTTCTATTTAAGTTTCTATCAGTTGAACTAACAGTAGGGATATTAATAGTTTTTTAAATTACATAGGGTGTTTCTGTAATTAGAGCAAATTTCATGGTTTGATTATATTGGGTTAATTGCAGAAAACC